>JAVSBS010024379.1:232103-246673 GCA_033124195.1 Coracias cyanogaster
GGCTCGGCCATCCAGCCAGTTTCTAACCCAGCGATGAGTCCTCCTGTCTATGCCATGAGCTGCCAGCTTCTCCAGCAAAATTCTGTGGGAGACAGTGCCAAATGCCTTACTGAAGTCCAGGTAGACAGCATCCACGGCCTTGCCCTCATCCACTAAGCGGGTCACCTGATCATGGAAGGAGATCGGGTTGGTTAAACAGGACTTACCTTTCACAAACCCATGTTGGCTGGGCCTGATCCCCCCGTTGTCCTGCACTTGCCATGTGATCACCCCCAAGATGAACTGTGCCATAACCTTCCCCCGTACTGAGGTTAGGCTGATGGGCCTGTAGTTTCCCAGGTCCTCCTTCCTGCCCTTCTTGTGGACGGGTGTCACATCAGCAAGTTTCCAGTCATCCGGGACCTCCCCAGTTGACCAAGATTGCTCATAAATGATGGAGAGAGGCTTGGCAAGTTCCTCTGCCAGCTCCCTCAGCACTCTAGGGGAAATCCCATCTGGGCCCATAGACTAATGTATGTCCGATTTGCTTAGCAGGTCATTCACTGCTATTTCCTGGATTATGAGGGGAGATGAGATGAGAAAAACAGCAGAGCAAGAGGTGAAGACTCAGTGGTGGAGAGCTGTACAACCATGCAAAATGGTGAATGGCTCTTGTTACTTGCAGATGAAGATGACTTTTCGTGGGAAAGCAACTGCTAGTCAGACCTGGGTCAGCTAAGCCCAATCTTGGTGACTGGATACAGCAGGAGCATCAGGTGCTTCACCACACTGTTTAGGAAAGCCAAAATGCCTCAGGGATTTGGTAGGAATGGTGTCACTGTAAAACTTTCAGTTCATTATTGTAAAGGGATTGTTCTCATGTTTCCATTTGTGGTCTGAAACACACCTCTTCCCTAAGGTGAGGTTGTCTTCCCCTGGGCAGATGTCATGATGTGGTATGGGCAGCAGGGCTGGCCAGGAAAAGCTGGTGCCCCATGTGCTCTGAACTGTGAATGAGGGCATGGGAACAGGCTGGCTTAGCTGAGAAAGATGATAGTCTGCAACTTGTCTTGCAGATGTGTTGGCGGACCCAATGGGCACCAGGAGCCTGTGGTTGGTAAGTGCATATCCAAAGTGGTGAATATCTAGTCTCCTTGGAGATGTGCATTAGAGGCTTGCATAAAAGTGGAAGGTTCTAAACCAGAGTTTTGAAAAGCTGCCACCATGACAGTTCCCAAGATAGCACTAGTGCTAGACCAAGGGGAGAGCTGGGGAATGGGCGTCATGGGCACATGTAAAAGGACAGAGTAGATCATAGATCCAAAGCCCTACCTCTGGCTGCTGCTTCCCACAAGCCTGGGAACACTGGAATGCCTGTTTGTGTGTGTGAAAGAGCGGAATCCTTCAAATAGGGACTAAATCTGTTGAAACAGCACTGTAAAAATCCTTACTGCAGCAAAATGATGTTTACTGTACTTTACACAGCTTCAGTGTAACTAACTCATTAAGCTTGTGTTTCAATGTAGTATTTGTTTGACTACAATTTTTCTCAGATGCAGACCTTCTTATGCCTAAATTGTAAGAGCATAAGCACTTACTATTTGGGAAATTATTGAACTGATTCTCCAACAGTCAAAACAAGGAACAACTGTGACTTGGAGTTAAGGGACCCAAAAAGCTCTTCTTTCTGCAAAATCAGCAGCCTGTCAGCTGCAAAGAATTACAAGCATTTTCAAGGATTTTGGCAGAAAAAAAAACATTAATAAAACGATTAACAGATTTTTCCCCCCCCCCTCTTAGTATGTTTAACACTCAGCACCTTTGCTTACCTTTCAGCTTAATGTCACTAGTTCATTTATTTTTATAAAGACTGCTCCAGGATATCTTGATATAAAAATAGTTTATAGTGAGGTCTGTTTGGGAAGATCTCAATACGCTGAGGAGCTGATTGATATGGAGGTTAACTACATGCAAAAGTGTGTTTCTTATCTGCTGGAGAAGAGGCCAGGCTTTTACCCTACTGAAGGCTATGTTGGGAATTTGTCAGAAATCTAAGATTTGTGTTTAATTTTCATCCAGCTAAACAGCTTGCACCTCCCTTGCAGCAGCGGGGCTGCGATGACCTGCTCTTGGCAGTACTCCTCCACCTTGATCTGAGGGGCCAGGTACGCTGCTGAGCCCAGAATATTGTGTTCTGTTCAGATGTACGCAGAGATCAAAACAGAACATCAAACACTTGGGTGGCGGGATTTCTTTCTTTGCAATTTCCTAATTCAGGTTGCAGTTCACTGTAACCAAACCCTCTTCTTTCAACCGAACCAGGAGCCTAGTCCACATAAAGAATCTAAAGTTTAAGGTATGTTCTAGCCTTAGGGTCTCTTCATTGACCTCATGTGTATTGTATATGAAGGAACAATTGAAACCATTGAAAAATTTATATACAGTCAGAAATAAAGCCATCTATTATTTTAAGGATTAGAAATGACACAGATGAGTGATAGATGTGTTGAGCTGTCTGTTAAATGGTTGAGAAGACCTTTGCTGCTTTGGTAATTGGTGTTACTCTTTGGGCTCATCTTTTTCTGTGAAACATGGAAAAAAAAAGTTAGCATGTCCCTAATTATATTTTGAACCCTTACTAAAAGATGGAAACAGCTTTAGTGTTCAGTTAATGAGTAGCCAAAACACTGAATTATATTTTATTAGATTTTAGTGCTATTAAGGAGCATAGGAAAGAATACAAGCCTTACTAATTTACTACCATCTGCTCTAAAAATGCCAAAATCTTAAAAATTTAAGAGACCTTTCTGAAAACATTCATTCCACTGTACAGTGAAATTACTCCCTAAAGCTAAGGTGATGTAACAGTTATTGCAAGAAAAAACACATGTGACACATTACTCACATAGGTCTTGATTCAGCAAAGCACTGAAGTGTATCTTTAGTATAGGAATATACTGCTGACTTCAAGAGGACTATTTATATGCTTGAAATTAGGACAGTGCTTAAGTACATTGCTGATTTGAAGCCACAGAAATCAACTCAGACTTAAGGGCATGACATCATAACTTAAAGGATACATGTTATAGCAATTCAGAGTGGGATTCACCTGAATAAATGTAAACATTTACACTGTAAGCATCGACTTCTGAGCTAATTGTTTAGAGTAACAAAAGTACCTATCTTCTCTCCGTTTATGATAAAAGGATCTTGGGGAGATTATTAGTTTAGCTATAAATGGGTTCCACTACAGATGTCCAAAGTTAGATGAGATTAATTTCATTCTTGTCTTTCTTCTTTTCTGTGTTATCCTGATTTCTTTATGATCTGATATAAACTAAGCACTTGTCTCTTTTAAGCTGAAAAGACACATTGAAGCGCCTGGCTGTCTGAGGTTAGATCAAAATATATTCCCATAAAGCGAGAGCCTTAAAATTATGCTAACAAGAATCTGCAGAAAACCATGTGTTTGTTTTCAGAGTGTTAATGATCTTCAATTGGCAGGAAGCACCTGATTTCCCAGGAGCTGTGTGATATAAACCAGTAGGAAAAGAACTGCAGAAAAAAGACTGCTACATTGAGATCAGACTTTTTTATTACTTTGTCTTGCTTTCTGGAGTTTATTTGTTATGAAGTTCTGTTCTGCCTCTTGCTTATGAATTCAACTTTTAGTTTTTCTGATTATACCTAGATCCAATTTGAGACTTGATTCAGTGCTGTGAACTGGTTCAGTGGAATTTAAAGCAAGATTCTGTGGTTTGGATGTTGAGTGTTTCTACAGAGAAATCCAATGCTTACCGTAATGCCTAAAGAATTGGGATATCATGATTTTTTAGTAAAGGGCTCTATCTGCTTGATGAAAGTCTTATCTCAAAATCTCTCAAGATAATTTCTTCGTTTCTTTATTAGCAAATCCTGTCAGTTCCTGTCTACAGAGACCAAAAAATGCCCCCAGCACTGAAAGAACTATTTAAATCCAGCACACTTAAATGTCTGCATAGCAGAATGCAACATCCTTCAGCTAATACACCTAAAATAATCTGCAAAACTACAGCTATTTGTCTAAATGAGCCCACAAAGGCAGTCAGTGAAGGACTGTGGAAGAAAACTTTTTCAAGACAATTAGACTTTCTTCAACCTCTTAATACTTAATACAAAAGATGGCTTCTTGGCATTAATGTTTGTGATGGCTCTAAAAATAATGAACTAAACCAGAAATGTTATTTTCATGGCATATAGAATCATTTTTGTGTTCCCTGCATTGCAGTTCTGCAGGAGCTAACTCTTATGTCACCATCTGCAACTCACAGAGGTGATGGCTTTTATCACTTTGTTTCTGCTAATATTCCTCTCCAATAATAACTGCCCTTTCCTTTCCAACTGGCTGATAGACTATCACAGTTAAGTTTAAAACAGAGTTGTCATTATTCTCAGTATGTATTTAACTTGCTTCTATTTGAGTACTAAAAAAGGGCTTGCTCAAAGCCCTAATTTTTCCCTGCTGTAACAACAGTTCAATTAATCTTTTCTGCAAATGTTTTTTCTGTTATATCCTAATACCACTGTGGATGTAATAATACAATTTTTACACTTGACTCCTTCAGTGTAGGGGACTGTCAGTCTAAGACTTACTCTCTTTTCCAAGAAAGAATGTTCAGAGGAAAATAATTAGAAGTGTACAGTATTTTTTAAGATGAGTAATGAAACTGCAAGTATCTAACCCTTTAGTTTCTCATCCATATGGATTTGCATCTTCCCAAATTTTTAGTCATAGCTGCGAATGAACTCAATGTATCCAATGAAAATAAAACTTATTCCAAGCTTTGTCTGACTTCAAATAAAAAGCTAGTAACATTTCTAGGTTTTTCAGAATTCTATACCAATTCAGAGAACAATACTAAAGGTTTGAGTTAAGTGATAAGTTAATAAAAAATTCCAATGAATCATCAAAATTTAATAATTATGGGATTCATTTAGGGTTTTTTAATGTCCTGCAAGTCCTTCCTGAATACTTGTTTCTGATTCAGACGCCTATGAAGTTAAAAAGTAAGTAAAATAACAGTAAATTTGAAGACAACTAAATAAAAAATAGGTTAACTTTATTTAATGGTTTTATTATGTTTCAAAATTTTCTAAGACTTATTATTGCATTGCTATAATACTGAATCAAATTTAAAACGGTCTTAATTTGAGGGAATTTAATTCATCATTGAGGGCTTTATAATATGTTCCTCCAGGAGCCTCTGTAAAGTTTGGTTCTAGAGGTAGGGGTAATTGAAACATAAATGCTCAGGATGTAATCCCTCGGATCTTGGTTTTATTTTGGGCTAATTTCAGTAAACATCTTTCCCTCAGACAACTATCTTCATCCTTCTTGCATTCCAAACTTCGCATCACAAACAAATAAACAATTTCCCAGATAAACAAAGTGGCAGGAATAGTGAAAGACTAGTTTATTGAGGAAGATGTAAGCGAGTGAAGCATTACAGAGATGCCTTGGACATAGTTATCAACTTCAGTTATACTGTTAATAGTAGTTAATAATTACTTGATTAATTAGGTTACCTCACTCTCTTTTTATGAGACAGCAGAGTGAAAGTTACTGTTCTGGCCTTCTTGGAATGGGGAAATATTTCTCAGCCTCCCGTATTTCAGGTGAATGTCCCACCACCAGCCTACAGAGCAGCAGCTGTGTAATTCTCCTATTTGGAGTTGATTTAGCTTGTAAAAATAGCCTTATTTGACCAAGAGAAACACTAAATACATACCCTTTCATTAGGACATTAACTTAGAATATAGCAGATCTGTGCTCATGTTTCATGTCATACATGTTTTACACTGGAAGCCTGTTTTCCTGTGCCTCAGGACTATGGGACATCAGCCAGGCTCTTGATCTCTGCAGTTTTCATCTAACTGTAACAAAGCCTGAAATATCTTTTTGATTCTGTGAAGTTTCCCAAAAGTAATTCCTTCCAAACCTTCCCCTTTCTATAAAAAGTTAGATTTTGAACATTAACGTTTTCCAATGTAAATCCATGTAGTCAAAAATTCCTGATCAGTTCTACTGCCTTTAAGTTTTTTCCCACCAATTCTCATAAAAAGCACTTCCTGGAGAATTGTAAAATATAGCTAGCCAATTTTTAATCTAATCTGTCTTAGCTTTCAGTGTTTAAATAGTACAAAGTTTACCATTGTGTGTTTCTGAAAGAATGACGTACTGTGGTTTTCCCTAACTCAGTGAAAGTATGTCTTCCTTAATTTAGATTTCCCTGGAATGTCCAGCAAACAATGATTCATGAAAACTCTATTTTAAATTCTTCTTGACAGAAAGCTTTTTCTTTGCTCTATACACAGGGAGAAAATTGACCACAAGCTTGTCTCCTGCAGAAGTGGTTTCCTCATCACATAACTCTTCTAGCAGAGGACAATGCCTCTTTCACCCTAGTAAGAGGTAGGTTATCCAGAGAGGAAAGTGTGTCCAAAACTGATTAAGAAAAAAAAAAAAGCTTTTGAAGTTATCAGGAAACAACCTTGCATATAATGCACTCAGTAATTTGTTGAGAACTGTTGTAAATTTTGCATCTTCTTTAATATTGGCCTGCTTCTTGGCTACCAGAAGCTGCCTATCAGAATGGGTATCAGAAAAGTGACAAAACTATTTGAACACTATAATCTTACCCACCTATTTGAAAGTAATTTCTATTTTCAGGGGAAAAAAGTTACAGAGAAAGGTCTAAAATAATTCATTGTATGTCACACCATTCATGTCAATGAACATAATTTGGTTGGACTTAATGTTCTTAACAGTCTTTTCCAACCTAAACAATTCCATGATTCTATATTTACAACAAATAAGGCATGTAGATTGTACCTATCCAGTCACCATTTTATGTTAGAGTTCTGCTAAGAATGCTGCAGAATAAAATGCTAATCTAAAGTAGTACATCAAGAGGTATGAAAAAAGTAGAAATTACAAGCGCAATGTAGATTTTTAAGTGGTGTCCCCTTATGTACCTTGTGATGTTTGGACTACATGGCCTTTAAAGGTTCCTTCCAACCCATGTAGACTCTTCCAGATGTGAAAAGGTATTTTCTGTTTTCTGTTCATGTTCATAACATTTCTTTACAGATAGCTTTAAAAAGTCAGAGAGGTGGCACCCAATATTGAGTTTTGGTGAATTCAAGCACCCAGAAACCTAGCTCAAGTCTAACTAAAAAAATAATCTTAACCATTTAAAAATTCTTATTCACAACGTTGATTCAGTTTGAGGGTCTGTGAATTTTTTTACGTTGTCTATGAAACAGCTATAGCTTCTATTAGTATTTGTAAGTATTATGTACACATACACCAATTCAATGCAGTTTTTAAAACCAGATCTTGCTTTAAAACTCATTCCCACATAGTCAATTGAATCCAAAGGGAGCTGCAAAATAAATATTTGACCTCATCACTTGAATATTTTCCTGCTGATTTGGATGAGCTTCCCAAGAGAGGTCGTAAACATGAAATAACACCCACAGTGTATATTAATTAGTTCTGCAATATTTTTAATTTCATTTGTTGACCTTAACTCTGCTTTTTCATAGCTCAAAAATGATTGTATAACCGTAATACCTGTCAGGAGCTGGACTTCCCAGTATCAAGCTGTGCAGCCAATTTAGAGGAAGCAAACTCCACATACATTTCTACCTGCTCTCTTGTTTATGCTTTTTCCTCACGTCCAGCTTATGGAGTTCACACCCCTTACTCCAGCTTCCATTTGGAGATGACTGCAAAATATCTTTGCCAACTAGGCTCCTCAGCATTTGAAAGAATTTTTCCCGTGTATTTGAGAAAACAATTAAAAAGCATGATCTGCTGGGCTGTGTTAATGCTGAAACTGGCCAATGCCTCAGATTAGCCATAGAGATCGACACAGAGGCCTTGGCATATAAGATCTATGTCCTATAAATCTGCATAAATCTGAAGTTAGTGTATGCTACAGCAGAGGAAATGTCAGGCTTGCATAAGAAAGTATGCACCAAGCCAAATCATGAGGTTTTCAGCTATTGCTTAAAGAATAATCTGAACAGGAAAAAAAAAAAAAAGGCTTTTCAAAACCAAACAAATATTTCAAGTTTTAACGCAAACAGATATAGTCCATGTGACGCAAAAATAAATATTTTGTTTAATTTTAGGGTTATTTAGCCCGATTGTTTAATGTGAGCTCTCTTCAATTATTTTTTAAATCCCTCTTATCTCTCCCTTTTGTTTGCATTATTATTCCCTGAATTTTACTCTGATTCTTAAGTAGGTCTGACACCTTTTAAACTCAATTTTGGGATAAAACTGGTATTTTCTTTTAGTTTTTCTGTGATGTTCTGTGTTTAACTGACTCCTGAAGGTAAACTGATCCCATGAGTAGTTTCCCTGAGTAACTGTAACAGTCTGTTATCTTTCTAGTGCTAGTTTTCACCAAAGAAACAGCAGGACATTTCAATTATATATATAAAGCATCCAATTTTCCTCTTGCTTACAATAGCTTTTAATGGAATTTTGTGAAATTCTACATTCTATACAGAAAAATCCTGTTATTTAATGTAATAGTTACTATGCATGGACATTAATGTTCCTAGAGACTTTGGTATTGCTGTTGTACAGATTCAGATTCAGCAATAGAAAGTGTATTATAATACATTCACTATTTACAATTTAAAAAATGAACCTTAATGCCTTGTCTAAGCAGCTTAAGAAATACTAGTAATCTTTACAATCAATCACTCATGATCTACAGACAACAACTCTTATCTCTGGAAGAAAAATCTCATTCTCCTCAAGGATGAGGATAAATCCGAGTCATCTGGTCTAGTTGGTGCCAAAGTTAAGAAGAGATATTGGAAAGATTATCAGCCTATAATTAGGGATTTATAATTAACTAATTAAAAGCCAAATCCTCTCAGGCCCAGCCCAAGAGTTTCCATTCAAACAAGTAACAGCTCCGAGTAACGTGCACTAATTGGAGGGTCCAGCTGATAAAGGCTGTAATCTGGAGAGCAGCCTGGTTTCTTCTGCTCATTCTTAATGAGGTTCTACCCAGTGTGAGGTTACTTTGCCCATTGCTTCAGTGTCATGGCAGCTATTAAGTGTGACAGAGTAGTCCTTGTCTTATCTACTTCTCTTGGAGCTCTAAGTCACTTGAAATTGTACGTGCTAAATGGGTTAGGTTATGTTCGAGATGGGGTAGAAAAGAAATTAATAGATCATTCCGAATTTACAGGGTTTGAATTCCAGCAGTGTTGAGTGGATTATACCAACCAAATCTAGGTTTAGGCCTGTAGAGGAAGCCATCTGTTGCTTGTATTTTGAATCTGAATGCATAAAATGTAGGGCAAATCAATCATCTGCCTAAAACATTGACTTTCTAGCTAAGAGTGAATAGCTTCCTCAGCAAAAAGGAGGCTTTTTGGTGGGAGGAAAATCCAGCTATTGATTTATGTGGCAAAATGTCAACTGATTAATCCTATAAGAGAACTTTAATTAGATACATGCTCATTTGCTATCCTTGTCCCAGGGCTACTACTGTGTATAGTATATTGGCTGGCATTTGGACTTGCTGGTGTCAGCACTGTACAGCCAGTTTGCAATATGCAATGTCATCACTTGCAGAAATACTGCAATTGTGCCAAAAAGCTATTTAAGACTAAACTGATTTGTACTACAGTTTAAAATGAAAAAAGAAAAAAAAATTAAAAATTATTAATTATAGTTGTACTTTGTGGTCTTTAAGAGCATTTTATTACATGAACCCACAAATAAAGGCCAGATGGTGCAACACATAGATATTTCAAGGTCTGTATTAGAAAATCCAATCATGGTTTTCTGTGAAAGTTCTCCAGATGAATTGTAGATTTGCTGAAGAGATAGCTAAAGTAGCTGGAATCTACCTATACCGTTTGAGACAGAGCTGCAAAATTTTACACCTCTCTTCTTTCAAAAGAGCCAAAATCTCTTGTTGAGCACCCTTCAGAGCCAAAATCCAGTTGTTAAATATAGAAATCAGGTCAGAGAAGACCTATAAAAAGAAAAGCATTTTCTCTTAAAAAAAAGAGGCATCCTTTCTATCTCCACTTTCCAGAAGTGTTTAATCAATTGCATGTAGGAATTTCCCTGGGTTTTCAAGTGCCTCTAAAGACACTCAAATATTGACAGCTGAAGTCTGATCACCCCACTGCCTCACACTGCTTTTCAATATCCCACCTACTTGTCCTCTTCCTTGGGTTTTAAAAATAAGTTTAAATAATGTCTTTACTCATTGAAAGATGAGTGATGAGTTTGCAAATCTCAGCATCACATCAGATGTAGCTTAAAGGATATTATTTGCTGAGACGCTGAGCAGACAAGTGTTTCTTTCAACTCAAGTTTTGATCAAGAATCAGTTAATATGTGTGTCAGTTGCTATTAAGTCTGGCAGACTTGACTGGGGATGACCTAGGTGAAGTAATCTTTTCATAGCAACCAGCACACCACCAGTTTATTTTTTCCCTGCTCCGGTTCAGAGGTAGGAAAGTAGCTCATTCTCAGTGGATGTCAAGTCTTTTTTGTTCCTCTCTTGAGCTTGCCAGTAAAGGCAATCTAAATATTGAAAGATCAGGTTGTCAATAAATGAACAGAAAAGTGAAGCCTGAGGCATAAATGTGGACATATCACTTTAAAAGGGAAAAAAAAATCAGACATTGCATTTTAAAGCAGAGGAGATGGGAAGCTTTTGCTTTAAAAGGTGAGCACTGGAAATCCAGGGATAGATTTGACTCTTGGAGGTGATGCAAAATCACCATACACTAACCCATTCCTGTGTCCATGGTGTTTGAGCACATTCAAACAAAGGGATCTGGAAAACATGTCACAGACAGAGAAACGGAAAGGGCTGCAGTACTTCAGGTCATCAAGAAGACAAATGAATTAGAGGAAGAATAACAAAATAACACAAAAATTAAAAGGCACTACAAAAACTTTATTAATGTTTCAGATTCCCTGCCTTTTCCCCAAAGAGTGGTTGCCTCTTCCTTGTCCATTCACTACTGATGCAGTCCCAGTCCTCTCAATCTCCTCACTCCCTCACCATCCTTCTTGGTCCCCTGTCATGTATCCAGCCTCTTCACATCCTGGCTTTGGGATGCACTTGCATTTGTCAAATAGTTATCTTCCAAGTCTGGCAACTGCTCCCAGATCTAGTTCCCCTTTATCTACATTGGATATGTGCCAGCTCATCTCTCGTGTTTTTTGCTGAAAGGATCCAACCAGCTTTCTCCAGCAACAAGTGGCAGAGCAGAGCAGCTCAGATTTTCATTCTTGATTCTTATGAGTGGCAATCAGTAAACAGAGATTAGAATTCAGTTTCAGATTATTTCTTTTCCTACTAAATGTAATGATTCTTCAGTTCTCTGTGTAATTCTAAATTTTGGTTAAATGTTCTGTTTTTTCTATTATGTTTTGATTGTGGGTCTTAGTTAGCTTCCTTCTTAAATTAAAAGGATAATAATAATATTTTTAAAAAATAATCTCCGATTTCTATTTATTTTTCTAGTTCAGATGTTTCTAATAACTGACAATGCTGTGATGAATGTAATATATCAGTACAGAGTAATTGCAAAATCTCTCAATTACAGTTGCAGAAATAGCCCATTTTGCAAACATTCAAATAAAAAATATTAAATAACACTGTATGAAAAAACAATTTCATTTGAATTAATGATTGATCTTACTGGATCTAGAACCTACTTTTAATGAAAACACAATGTATACAGAAACAGATCGTTTGAACATTTCTGATATGAAAACTACTTGAAAACATTACCTCACAAAAATTCTGACAATGGGGAAAATGACATAAAAGTATTTGTTGTTGTGTTAATACTTGTGACTGATAATTAAATTGAGTTTGCAACAGATGGGAGGAATGTAAGTCAGTTTGTGGCAGAAGGCAGATATGCTAGCTAATGAGAAATTACAAAACTATACTACAGTTGACTGAGGTGGGTAAGTGAGCTATATCTGTTACACAAACTGTATTTCAGTTAAATCCGTGCAAATTTCAAAAGAAGGATTAAAAGTACCCTTCAGATACGCAGCCATAATGGTACATGTAACTGTTATACACATTTATAATATCCTCCAGTATATCTCAAAGACCAAAGGAATCTGCTAATGAAAAGTGACTAAAAAAAAAATCATACTCTGGAGAGGTAGTAACTAACAAAGGAATGTGATATCTGGTCTGTAAGAATTGGCTGAAAAATAGGTATATGTAAACTTTACAAAGTTTTTGCCTGAATATGAACTGATGAAGGAATTAATCACTGATATTTGAACAATTTCTAGCAGTACTATATTTGGCTGTAAAAACTAATGCTTGTTCTGTGGAAACAATGAGCCCATTTCTTGAAAGGCTGATTAAATTATATATATTTCAACAGTGGTAGATAGTTCTACTGTTCACAAGTAACCTTATAATGTAAATATCAAAAAAGTGCTGAGCTATTTCTGTATCTGGAGCAATTCAAGAAGATGATATGAAGAAAAACTCCTTGAAAATGAAATGTATTTGATGAATTCCCTGATTATGTGGCACCTGCCCTACTTTCATAGCAAGTCTTTGTGGAATGATACATGGAAGAAGTCTGAGAATGAAAATTAAAGCACTTGAAAGTCAGAGCCATCTCCAGCCCAACACAGGGATACAACAGTCTGTGGCCTGATTTATTGTAGGGACTAATGGTATGTTAGCCTCTTACCACTCCTGCAAGATGAAATATGTTTGTTCGAGATAAATACTTGAAACACCACTCAAAATAACGCCTCTGATTAGAGTGTTTAGCATTCAGAAATTGCAGAGATGGTCATTGCACATATTCTGGTGGTGTATGTCAGGCCTATTGAAAGCATGCTGTGTTTTGGTAAGTTGAGCTTGCAAGGCTCAAATGTACAACAGATGTTGCAAGTACCCAGCAAAGTGGATTCATCACATCTCTGCCAGATGTCCCGTGTACAGTTTGTCTGAGGTTGTCTCCAAATGAAGCTACTCATCATGTTACAAGTTACATCTGTTTTCAGATCCCATTTTTGAACCACGTTTGCTTCTCATCTGTTTCAGCTGTAAAGAAACCCTTTAAAAACTAGAGATTCAGAAGGTCTACTTAGATTCTTACCTTTCTAACAGTCGTTTACAGTGTGAAGCCGTCTGAGTAATTATTCCATTGATTCTTCTATTTTATCATAAGACATCAATAAAAAGAAAATATCCACACAGGAAATGATGGTATGATCGCTCTTAGCTCCCGTTTGGGTTCTGGCATGGATTTAACTGATGGATAGTCTTTAATTTTTGCTTTTTTCTGTAAGTGTATGTGGGGTATTCATTGAAGTGTCTCATAAGTATCCTTGTGAATTTCTACAATAACAAATTCCACAATCATACAGTTCTGCATGATTCTAACAAAGTATAAAAAGGGTTGGGAAAATCAGTTTTCCCAAATGAAAAGCACAGTGATTGTGATAACCGTGGTACATTTTAAGTTGGAAAATGTAAAAGAGATCAAAGACCAAGACAGCTGCATTTTGGTATCTGCATTGTTCAAAGAGAGGACAAAAATATAGAGTGAATGATAGTAGAAAGCATTTTGATTCTGCACCTCCAATTTCCTAAGATTTGCTGCTAAAACTACCTCAATTTTACTATCACTTGCATAGTAAAAAATGTGCATATTTTAAAGATAACATATTATTTGATTGCTTTATCAGACATATTCATCAGCTATGTGGATGGGAAATGTCTTTTTCCATGTGAGTTTTCTCTTGGCAAAGAGCAATCCATGAACTTGCCAATGTAAATTTAACTGCAAAGTTCAAGAAAATTAGTAATAACTAGGAGAATTTAAAACTATTTAGCTTAACAAAGGTCTCCTATACCTAGATCTAATACAACTTGAAATAGCAGTTGACTTTATATTTATGAGACAGACTGTAGACAAAGGGACCTTTGCTTACGAATACCATAAAGAAAAATGTATAAGCATTTGATTATAAACTTCAATAAGATGTTTAAAATATGAGTTGAGTGGAGGCAGAAGCATACATGAATCATCTGGTGTGGGTGATTTCCCCCACTCCGTTTTATTTAAGCAGCTTTACTGTGCCATTGAGATGGGAAAATACCAGGAACATGTATAAATTCCAGAGTTAGACTCATGTCTCTCAAAATCTCTGGAACTCTAGAGCTATTATCCAAACCATTATCTTTCAGGTTCGTCTTCACAGAGCCTTTTTTAATACAAAACTGGTTTAACAATATAGGATTTAAAGGCAGCATTGTTAAAACAGCTGACCAAAGTTTTATTGATCAGCTTTACTGCTTTCCACATTACTGTGAGGCTGTTGTCTGATTTGTGCAGGGAAGGTGGCCAGCAGCAGTTGTGTATGGCACAGAAACACTCATCATACTGTGTAAGTCCAGCTCTGGGAACTTCTTTTGCTCCTAAAGTGCAAGATAGCTTCTACAAGGAAATGAAGGATGTGAGAGTCACCATCTGAAAGTCTTTCATTTACTAAAGTCTTA
>JAVSBS010024380.1:0-12368 GCA_033124195.1 Coracias cyanogaster
CACTTGAGGCTATGGTCTAGTGGCTAGAGAGATGTTAGGATGAAGGTTGGACTCAATGATCCTGGTGGTCCTTTCCAATCATTATGATTCTATGATTCAGATATTCAGGTATAAATGCCTAAATCTGAAAATAACCCCAGGTATTGCCTGAGACAGTTGCATCTTGAAATGTCAGTAAGTCCTTCCTTTATTCAAGCTTTTGTTACTGTTGTGCTTTTCTGAACTGCAGCTCAAACTATATGATTTGAATTGGTAAAACTGATTCTCCAAAGAATTGTCTTGTTTCTTATTTCTGAGAGAGAAGGCAAGGATGGAGCACGATAGGAATATCCTTTTTGTTTGGTTGGTTGCTGGGGGGTTAAATTTGTGTAATTCAGATGTAGGGAATCTAAACACATTATGGTTAAGTGCATCCCAGTAAGTTCTGGGCTTGCATATACACAATAAGCATTGACTTGGGTAGTGTTTGTTGCTTTTAAGAGCCAGCGCAATATGTTTACAACAGCTTCTTACTCCCTTTTTCTGCTGGTTGTGCATGTGTGACTGTGTACCAAGCTGTGTGTTAACCTAGCTAAAAGGTAGAATTTTTCTGCTGTAGCTCTGTCTTGCTGTGTGTGGACAAATTGATGAAACACAGGATGTCTTTTGTTGTTTTGGTGAATCAGATCAAAATGGAAAGACCTTTCTTTTTAATGTGGAAGGAAATAGAATTCAGCAGACGAGTAGCCAAGAAAATTCAGATACTTTGCTTTACTTGTGTGGTGAACTAAGTTTGGTTTGGTAGTGGTCTTTTAAGTTACCAGAATGTCTTCTTCCAAGTGGAAGTGACTGTGCCTTCTGGCTTGAAGTTATATGTTTCATTGCTATTCTCAGCAAAAGCTGCATGATTAAGTATCAGATGCTTTTGGGTGAGTGCATAGAAGTTACAAATTGAGAGGAAAGCCTTAAACCATTAACTTCTGAGGATAACTTTTTTTTTTACCCTGAGGCAAGGAAGGAGACATGCTGTGGATCAGCTGATGTTGTTGGAACAAATGTGTTGTGAGGCTTTAGGGTTTTCAGGGAGTGTGCCGGGCTTCTCCTGACGTTTGCTTTGGGGGATTAGTTTAAAGCAGCATGCAGTAATGCTGAGTTCATGCTGCTGTGTATAAAGAGCATGTTTTTATTTCTATTTAAATTGGCAAATGAGTCTTACTCCCTAAGAAGAGGGGGCACTCAGCAATGCAGCAGATGGGACATTTGATTCGCTTTGGCTGATCTCAGGCGCTTGGGAAAAGAAAACATACCTTGTAAAGTCGGTTGCTGTGTTTGTTCTGTGTTGTACTCTGCTGATGGTAAAATGGCAATTGCAGTTTGCGAAAGGTGACGTGGGTGCTCAAGTGAAGTGTCTTCATGAGATTTATTTTCTAATAAGGTATGTTATGGATACATCAAGTGTCAATCTGAATCTTTACTACGTGAAGAAAGTGGTTGGAATCTTGGATCACACAGTGAAAAGATATGATGTATTTCATTAATTGCAAATATTAAGGGATGTACTTTCAATCCTACCGTAGTCTGACAGTTTTAAGTGAAATTAAAAACCCTGCTTCTTTGGGAGAATGATGGAGATGAGGAATAGTGCCAGACAGGTGAAGAGCTTGTTGGACCTCAGGAGTACTTCCTTCTCTACTGCATCGCAACTGGGAATAGGTTTTGTCCTTCTAAATAAAGGCAAATGTCAACATTTATATGTTCGGCACATTTTTGAAGAAAAGGTAAAGTAAGCTCTAAAAATCTTAGTTGCTGAAATGAAGAACTCAGTTGCATCTCAACTATGTGACCTCCTGCTGACAGTTTATTTCAAACATCTGTTTTTGTGACTGTTAGTTTTTTCAGTTAAGAATATTCTTCCTGACCTTCATACAGATAGCTTTACATCACTTGTGGAAAAAATGTAAGATGATTGCGTAGTAATCTGCAGTGGATAAAGTCCCCCTAGTCTGAGAGAGAAAGTATTGTATTAAATAGTTTTGATAATCCTAACATCTGTGGGAATAAGAGATTTATCTTCTGTAATATTAGTTTTTGTCCTTGGCTACCTTGAAGCACTGTTTATGCTTCATGTCACATATGGAGGGAGAACTGTGGCTAAATTTCTCTTCTGTATTCTCACTTGTCCTCGTACCATGAAATAGTTTAGCAAAGACGCTGCCAGATGTGAACAAGTTGTGAGATGCTGCTAATTTCCAATTTAAAGACTTCTGGGAATTCTGTACCATCAGGAGTTAAATATGGCTTCAGAGATGTCATCTGTAGATAGGGATGCTGTGCTTGGAGCCCTGTGCTGAGGGCAAGTGAGTGCCCCACAGGGGCCAATGCCTGGGCACGAGCTGGAAGAACAGAGGGTGAAGGGCAAAGATCACAAATATCAGGACACTGACTCTGAGCAGGAGGCTCAGACCAGTTTTCTTTGGGGATGGTGCTGGAAGCACAACCTGTCCCGGCTGAGAACACTGGTTTGAGTTGTGCCTGTTCCTGTGTAGGAGAGAAGCTTGGACTGGGCACCTGGGTCCTTCCACTCTTGCCTGGCCTTGCTGGGGTGTGGTGCTGAGGGGACTGGAGTGTCTTTTTGATGAGGAAAGAGTGAGCTCTGGGGCTGTTCAGCCTGGAGAAGAGAAGGCTGAGAGGGGATCTCATCAATGCTTTTCAGTATCTAAAGGGTGGCGGTCAAGAGGATGAGGTCAGACTCTTTTCAGTGGTGCCAGCAACAGGGCAAGGGGCAACGGGCACCAACTCAAGCAGGTGCCCTCTGAACAGGAGGAAAATCTTCTGTCTTGTGAGGGTGTCAGAGCCTGGCCCAGGCTGCCCAGAGAGGTTGTGGAGTCTTCTTCTCTGGCGAGATTCCAGACCTGCCTGGACATGATCCTGGGCAACCTGCTCTGGGTGACCCTGCTGGAGCAGGACGAGTGGATGAGATGATCTCCAGAGGTCCCTTTCAACCCAGTACTGGTCTGTGATTCTGTGTTTTGGGCGTTGTTCTATTATTTTAATGTCTTTGGTTTTGGTGGTTTTTTTAGTTGTTGTTGGTTTGGTTTTCTTTAAATTATTACTTAGCATCGGTGAGGCCACTTGGAGTCCTCTGTCCTGTTCTGGGCGCCCAGGACAAGAGAGGCATGGACATACTGGGAAGAGTCCAATGGAAGGGGTCAAAACAAAAGCACTAATGTTCTCTATTGTGCTAATTATCAGATGTTTCAGTTCCTAGTCATGTTATACTTAGCGCTCTACTAGCAACACTTGTGCTCATATGTTTTAGGGTTTTAGGTCATTTGTATTGAACCTTGTTCCTGTCCTATGAATTTTAGCATTTAAATGCAGTGAGAAGATGCATTTGAACTGCAGTCACAAGCTCTCCAGCCTGTGGGTACAGGGCAGTGAATAGCTTTTTGAGTGATGAAGTTAAACTTTTAAAAGGAGTTTGTAACATCACAAACGCTTCAGTTCTATCTACATGGGAAGACTTTCCAACTACTTCTTAGCCTTCTCGACAGAGCTTTTGATCTGAAGTTGCTGGCAATTAATTTTTACTTCTGTTGCAATTGTGATAAGGCTATAAATGCTGTGTGAATCTTATGCCTAACCTTGGAAATAAGGTAACAGTGGTGTCTCTTAGTTGTGTTTGGGCTACCAGGGATTTGTAACTTCTTAGAAAGTTTATTTTAAACATCTAAGTCCAAAGTGAAAACTGGGAGGTTGTCAGGTTCCCTTGTTGGTAGTGAGTCCGTTGTGGGCAGCTGGCAATCCAAAGCCCTCTGGAAGTATTTAATGTGTTGTTTTTTTTTTTTAAGTGGATGGAAGCAGATGTGTTACTTAATCAGTATGTGCATATTCAACCTCATTAATGCTGTTTCAGGATTCTGACTAATATAATATTTGGAGCCTGTGTAGTGGTACAAATGAGCGGGTGTTAAGATGGCAGTGCGTTTCCAACCCAGTGAGTGGCTTGGTTTGTCATTCATTTTTCTTTTCTTGTTGGTTAAGTTAACCACTTAAAGAAGCGAGTGCTACAACCACAGGGTTCGTGTGTGTGAAATGTGTAATTTCAGTGTCTCCTTTAGCTTTATTTGTTTATGTAGCTGGATAATGACTGTCAACTTAATGATTAGACAGCTATTTTGTTTGGTGATTTCCCCTTCAGAAAAATACAGGCAAGCAGAATGACTGGAATTGAATCTATAACTTCAGCTGTATTGCTTAGTGTTTGTATTTATGGATGGGAAGCTTCAGATGCAAAATTTTCATCTTTTTAAAAATAATTTTGAAGGGCTCTTTGTAGCCTAGACCAAATCAATGCTTGACACAATTTAACTTGAAACCTGTAGGAAAATCCACTTTCACTTGAACTTGGTAGTACTTACATGTCTATTAAAGCTGCAGGTGAAGTTCTTCCAGTTAGTAAATTGTCTATTAATTTATAGCACTATAACGATTTTTTTGTAACTGTTATTTTTCAGTAACACAACCAGAAGGATGACGCAGGGCCATAGTCACTGTTGCAGGATTTTGTAGCATGCTGTAGCTTATTCTCAGTACTTGGTGGAACAGACATGGTAGTATATGAATGTGTGGTTTCCATTATCTTACGGCTTCAGCTTTGCTTGCTCAGGAGAGCAGCCAGGAGCCTGTCTTTTAGGTATCGCAGCAACTGTGTTCTCCAGGGGAAACAGCTAAAAGCCTGGCACTCTGGGTACCCAGACAGCAGTCATTTAAATGTGTACCACTTAACTTTGCACCCGCTCGCATATCTGAGTTAACTGGTTGTGAACCACGAGCAAGGCTTTTTGCGTTGCTTGGTTGATAACCCAAGACGGATGTCTCGGGCCTGAAATAAGGAGGTGGCTGGTGTGTGGATTTGTACAAACATGGAAAAAGAGCGTAGCAGGAAGACATCTGTTAGACTTCAGCTGCCTCTCTGAATATACTTGCTTCGCATTGTTACATTTCTTAGGAAATGTTTCATTCTTGAAAGACAACTTGTATACAGAGTAGTAGTTCTTAGTGTAACTGCAGCATGATACTGGACAGCAGATGCCATTTCCCACTAATGACACATGAAAATCATGCATTTGAGTATAGGACTGCCTGTGTTCTCATCGGAGTATGATATGAATGAACCCAGCAATCTTAGGATACTGAAATGGCTGTCTAGTGCAGGAATAAAATCATCAATATACTTCTGTATTCTGTACTGCTGGAGCCTGTTCCTCTCCATGGAGTCAGGGTTGGGTGGGGTGCAAGGCCTGGAGTAGTTTGCACGTATCCAAACAAAATTGCTGGGATAATAAAGTTGATGAACTGAAGACAATCTCAAGTTCTCAGTCATGCATGTACCTGTAGGGTCGAGCGGAGGTGGCCACTGTATGGACAGATGAGGAATTTTGTGCCTGGATAGAATAATCTGGTTCTGGACTTGAAAGTTTCAGTGAGCATATTGAAGGCATGTTATTTCTCTCCTTGTTTTTCAGATTCTGTGGAACCCTTCATTATAGCCTCTCTCAGGAGGGTGACCTTGCTATAAATGATCAGATAGTGTTGTAATACATACTGTTTTTCATTCAACCGTGCATTTCCTCAAAGATACTAGCCAAAATCAGGAAAACTCTCCCTAACTAGGGAAGTGGGGAAGGAGGTTGAGATGTCCAAGGCTGTGCACAGATTGATAAAGCATCAAGTTGAAATCAAAGTCCAGGGAGGGCTCCATGTCCAGGAAATAATTTTAAATATACTTCCTCAGATACTTAGAGAGGGAAAAATTAGAGCTATGTAACTCCATTATAGAAAGGATCCAAAAGTGTTGTCAAAGCATAGAAATGATTGTGGGTTTGCACTTGAAAGCTGTGGCTTTGAACTAGGGTAGCAGGTGCAAGTCAATGGGAAGGGCCTTTTTTTCTCCCCTGTGCTTTCTACAGTGTTACAGCTGGAATTAGTCATTCAGTGAAATGGCTTGGGATGGCTTGAAGCTTTATAATAATTTTAATGTCAGAAAGCCGAAAATCCAGTCATCTATCAGCCTTCCTGTGGCAGGTGGTGTAACACACTAATGCAGTGAAGAGAAGTGAAAAGCCAACTACAGCAGTAGGAACCTATGGTGTTTTTTTGTTGTGAACTTGGCCTGCTGAATTACTTATATTGCTTTCCAAATGTTGAACTGACTGCAGGACGAAAAAAGATCTCTTGAAAACCAAGTCTTTAGTAATGTGGGAATAGTAAGGAGGAGTAATTGAGCTGCAGTTGGATTCTTAGATTTGCATCTTGACATCTTTTCTTTTGTAAACCTAATGCAATCACAGAATGGTAGGGGTTGGAAGGGACCTCTGGAGACTGTCTCGGCCAACCTGCCCTGCCCAAGCAGGGTCACTCAGAGTTGCTTGCCCAGGAATCACATTGAGATGGGTTTGGAATCTATCCAGAGAAGGATATCGCACAACCTGTCTAGACAGTCTTGTCCAGACTCTGGCTCCTTCACAGTAAAGAAGTTTTTCCTGATGTTGAAGTGAAACTTCCTGGGTTCCAGTTTGTACCTGTTGTCCCTTGTCCCATTGCTGGGCACCACTGAAAAGAGTCTGGACCCCACCCTTTAGATATTGATCAGATCCATGCTGAGTCTCTAGGCTAAACAGCCCCAGGGCTCTCAGCCTTACCTCCATAGAGATGTTCCAGTCCCCTCAGCATCTTTGTAGCCTCTGTTGGACTCCCTCCAGTAGTTCCTTGTCTCTGTTGAACTGTGGAGCCCAGAACTGGACTTAATACTCCAGCTGTGGCTTCACTAGAGCAGAGTAGAGGAGGAGGAGAACCTCACTCAAGCTTCTGATCACATGCCTCTTCTTGCACTCCAGGACACCATTGGTATTCTTGGCCACGAGGGCACATTGCTTGCTGACGGTGAACCTGTTGTCCCTGAGGACTCCCAGGTCCTTATCTGCAGAGCTACTTTCCAGCAGGTCAGCCCATAACCCCTAACTCAGTAAGGTTCAGTTAGGCTTTAGTGATAATGGGCTTTATGATGTGGAAAGATTAAATAATAGCTGATACATCTGTCATAGCAAACTGCTATGGTCATTGTACTGCTCACAATCATCTGTAGAACTGGCCAGCATTTCTGTTAGGGAAGGGTGGCTTCCTCTTGGAAGGATGTGACAAATTAAGCCTGATAAGAAAGAAGCAGAAGTCAGAGGTGGAAGCTGTACATGATCACTAAATGGGCATACAGCTTCTTATCTGCTGTTGTTGCTACAGCTGGAGGCATGTTATCAATGAGGGATCATGTTCTTGACAGAAAGATGAGCTCTTACTTGGATAACTTCACTGTTTAGCAGTAAAACTAGAATGATAGCTTGGAAAATCTTAATAGATGTGGGCATTTGATAGTGAGAATTCTGATAAAGCAGTTGCAAATCATTTTGTTATTAATCGCACCATCTCTTGTTTATGGCTGGAACGTGTTACTGGTTGTATTGCCAAGGGTACAAGTGTCAGCCATCAAAGCTAATAAATAATGACAGTGAAGTAAAATCATGTTCCTTGGCTTTTGCGAACATAAAATCAATGATGCAGTACAGTTTAAAAATGCTTTTATAGTAAAGCTCTGTTAGTATTTTCAATACATGCTGAAGTCTTAACAGGATTATTATTATTTTTTGGTGCCCTGAATAAAGCTGCATAATAGTTTTCCTTAATACATTGTAAAGATCGACAGTGCTACTGGTATGCTCAGAATATGAAGACAACATAAAGCTGCAGCCTCACTGCATCTGGGGCTCTCCTATAGTTTAGCACTTTTCTATGGCAATTCTGTTACTGGATGTAGGCTCTCCCTTGGAGTTCAGGAAATGAAAGCAGGAAGGAATGGAAACAAGGCGTGGAAAACTAATTTTGTACCCTGTGGCGACTCATCTATTCAGTCCCTTTTCATTACTTTTCTCATGCAAAATAAGATTCTAATTTTAACCCATATTAATTTAAATTTCAAAAATACTTCACTGCTATGAGATTTGCAGCTTTTAATAACATTTAGATATAACAATACATGAGTTTATGGGTGGAAAGACCTTGCTATTGACATATCTTGAAAAATTAGAGTAAGGTGGGGCTGACCTAAAGGGCAATACTTGCTTGAGGCAAAAGATGCACTGAATCCATAGGTGCATAACCTCAGAGGGAAGCGAGTGATGTGCATTAATCGTCTGAGTAACAATGCCAGCCAGGTTAGACCCACAGATATTTACAGCGGGCATCTGCCTTGATAGCTGCTTATTGCATTTTAAAGCTGAAGTCAGGAGACCTAGAGGACTTATAAAAAGACAGTACTTCTCCCAGAATATTTTCCTTACTGGAACATCTTGCTTCCTGCATAATAAAGCGAATTCAGTTGGTGGTTTGATTTATGATGCTAATTGATGTGGTAGTTGATGTGAACTGCATGTACTAATTGCTCACTTGCTAATCCTCTCCAAATTATCTGACAAAAGCTTTTAAAATGGAACATTATGTGTTTTTTGAAACTAGCCAGCATACAAACATAAACAACTGGGGGCCCCTGGTTTGCTTGTGCCTGCTCTAAGTACTGGTCTATTTTAGTCACTAATGTTACAGAGGAACTTCAGTTGTTTTAATGCAGTCTCATTCTTGTTCTTTGTGGTGTTTAACCAACCTTTGGGAAAATACTGTTCCAGAGCATGCTTCCCACCCCTCCAGGTTTTTCCATGCTTTTTTTCCCTGCAGTCAGCTGGAACATTACCATTATCTATACGATAAAGGTGGCATATATATGATACTTGACTGTGCAGTTTTAGGTAACAAAAAGACATAATTGGCATTTGAATTTGTGCTGATGCATCCATGACAGTGCAGCAGAAACTGCAGTGGGTGAAACATAGGAATAAAATGGGATAACTCATCTGATGGTATTGAGATAATAAGGGTATGTTGACTATCTGCGATTTTAGTAAAGGAAATGTGCATAAAGTATTTTACTTACTGTGCAAACCAGTCAATGGTAATGCAAGCTGGAAAGCTTTTGTATTTCTGGGCTGACAGGGGAAACCTTTAGGTTATGGAGTGCAGGAGTATGAAGAGATTACTTTCATCCTCATGTAAATAAGGAAAGACCTCTTTAAAGAGAGGTGGGCAACAGCTGATTCCTCACTTCTGAGAGTTTCGGGCAGTACAGGCTGCTGTGTGTCAGGCAGCTGGGCAGCATCGCTTCTGGAACTGCAGCTCTGTCAGTTCGTGTGTGTAACAGTGAAATCAAAATACTGTGTTAAAGTTCCTGGCGGATGGTAGTCGATAAAATGTATGCTAATCTACCTTGAACTTAATATTGCAAGGTGATTTAGACACTTTAAAGAATACGAAGTTTTCTAAGTTGAGATTTGCTGTGGGAGCAAGCAAGCAAGCACTGAAAGGAGACTAGAGATAGACAAAAGAAATTAGTCAATTTGGAGGGGAAAAAATGCCTTTAAATACTGGTGTTTAACTGTGAAGTTGGATGTAGATGGTCAACAGCAAGGAGCAAAATACCTCATTGACCTAGAAAGTACAAGTATGTCCCTTTAGGGATTACATGATGTTAGGTAATGACATGCTGTTCAAGTTAAACCTCAAATATATATCCCTTGATTTGCTAACAGGGACAGTCCTGTAGCTTTTTAAAAGAACTATAGTAGATAAATAGGAAAAAAATCAATTTTGCCAGAATTTGTAAAGAGCAATGTAGTTTACTAGCACTGTTTCATATTTGTTTTATGTGATTAGTATGTAAATAGGGTGGCTTACTCAGGCTAAGCCAGCTACCTGCTAGAAACTTGAATACAAATATTATCAGCTTGGAAGAAAGTGATGCTAGTGAGGCATTTTTAGAAGGTACCTGGTAGCACCTTTTACCAAAATCAAGGACTATCAGAGGAACCTCTTGTTACTGTCCAGTTTGGTATGTTTCTCCTGGATTATCTGACATTCTGCAGCTGGTTTTGTGTAGTTTTCATACTATCTCTACTCAGCAGACGGGAGTATCACTTACTTGGTAAGTGGTGATATTTGATAAAAGCTCTTCAGTGGTGACACATTAAATCAAATACTGATAAGTAGATCCAATTACAAATGGGGTTAGATCTCTTTAAAACAGGATCCACGAAGCTGTGATGTAAAAAAAATGCTACACACAGATGCAAACACAGCTGTTTAAATGGTTGTAAGTGTGACTTTATGTGTGTGTGTGAATATTGGAGCTGGCACACAGCTGTTTAGCTTGGTCACAAACATTAATGCTAATGCAGAGGCCTTGCTGCAGATGGTGGGACTTGTTAAGGGTCTGTGTACAGGATGGTTTATCCGGGTGGATGTTACAACCTGCCAGTGTTGCTAACACCTGAGCTAACCAGACTGAAGCTGGCTTGAGTATGTAGAGAAAGTACTGTAGTTTTGAATGTGAAGAACTTTAGAGATGCGTTTTCCTGCAAATTCTGGAACAGTTTTATTTTGAATAACAGTAAATGGTTATGATCCATATCTATTCCCTCAGTGTCAGTCTCTTGTTAATCAAGTCAGTAAAAGGGCTATTCATAGGCAGGTGTGTCGGCAGAGAGAGAGGATATTTATTAACCCTAGGGGAACATATTCCCTGGACAGTGATTAAGATACAGGTTTCACTGGGGATAGTGTGTGGAGAAAACTACAGGATGCCAGAAAACCCTCTACTCTCATGACTCTTTAATTGGATTGATCTCTGCTAGCCACACTTGTGTTCTTAGGTGTCTGGTGTGTCTCCTGTGAGGATCAGGTCTGGACTGAGACAAGCTGTTGTCTGTGTGCGTAGCAGGCACTTGTTGAAACATGAAAGTGTAAAAAGATAAAATGAAGAATGAGTGCAGTGGGCTTGAAGATGCATTATTTAAATTTCCATAAAGCTCTGAAAAAGCAGAAGGATGGCAACATGGTAACAGTGATTATAAGCTGTCCTTCAAACTTTGTATTGCCAAATTATTCAAGTAACACCATCCTATACAGACTCAAATAAAAAACAGAGATAGTTGAGTCTTTTTTTTTCCAGTTATAGTCCAGTCTTTTAAAGCATGACATAAAATCTGTGTCTTAGAATATAGTCCCATTAGCATCTTGAAAATGTTGACTCTGTAGGAGTGATAGTGGCTCATTTGTTGGCATCTAAAGTGGCTTTTGTGTGTTGGATGCTGTGGCCAAGCTATTGCATAAGTGCTTCTACCTCGCACAGGAGTGATCTGAAAGCCTGTTCTGTGGATGCTGCTGATCATGGAGCTAGAATAAGTTGTTAAAACAGTTTCTACACGGATATGGTCATATTGAGCATTAAAAAAAAGTAAGGGAGAACAAAGGGAATTTGAATACATGTGTATGAGCAAAGTGTGGCATTTAGTCTTCTCCTTGGAAAGGTGGATGAAGAGAAACTTTTATGGTGATGAAGAATGTGAGATGCAAAATCATCCCTTGGGGGAAAGAGTGCAGCATTTTTTTTTTTTTAAACCTTAACAGCTTGCAGGTAAGTCCTATGAAGCTATAAAAATTGATTTTAGTGCTCAAGATACCTATATACACTTGAGGTATGGGGTAGTTAGTGGCTCCTGGACTTGAAAGAATAATTTTTTCCTTAGTGTTTGCCTCCAAGGAGGACAAACAGGCCATTGAAATGTAGGTAAAATGTAGGCTGGAATATAGAGGGTTCGGTATATATTGCTTTTGCTGTAGCAAACTTCTCAGGTGATTGCAGGCTGTTGGCTTTTGGAAATAAAAAGAAGCAAAATTCTCATAATACTCAAAGACCAGCAGTTGTTCGTGGAAGACTTCGAGGGAAAAACTACAATGACAAAAGTTGAGAGAATTCCAAAGGCTTCTGGATTACCACTTTCATCTGCTTGGATCTTATGAAGGGCTTTGATGCTGGGCCTGGTTCTGCTTCTGGTCTCCGCGCATGTTGACTTTAAGACTGATTTCTGTATTTAGACACTTATTTATACTTTGTCATAATGAGCATCTGATTGAAAAGCAAAGATTTTTAACTACAGGTAGGCTATGGCACTTGTTCAACTTGCATCTTCCATCTACTTGTCAGGAAATGGATGAATTTGCAGTTTAAGTGTTTAAAAAAGTAGTGTATTAATTTCCTGAGAAGAACAGTGACAGTAAATCAAGTTGCTTTTATTTATGCTGCATTCAAGTGAAATGTGACAGAGTGTGTGTAAGAAGGAATATGTCAAGTACCTTGCTAGTGACAAATTGTGATACAAGATTGAAATAATCGAGATTCAAAATCAAATCTACTTCTGATCCTGTTTAGTGGCACAAATTAGCCCAAA
>JAVSBS010024381.1:0-89848 GCA_033124195.1 Coracias cyanogaster
TAAAATTAAAGAGGATCAAATGGCTCAGAACTTAGCCCCAGATAAATGAAACGCAGCGTGACAGCGATGGTGACAGCAGTACTGTTGACTAGCTTATGAAGAGTTCAAAAACATCATCAAAATGGAGAGCTATGGAAGGAAACCAAGGGCATGCTGGGGAGAAATCTTACCATTTTCCTTACAGTCCACTTTCAAATCCTTTTCAGTTGAGCTGTTGTAGGATAATGCACTTGGCACAGGTCTGTTTTCTGTATCAATGGGAGCATCTAGATTTAGGAGAAGATCTAGTTCTTCATCCAAATGGTCGGTTTCTTGCTTTGATAATGGATGGTCTTTCTGAAACCGTTCTGCTGCATTTGCCCTAGGACCGTTTTTACTTCCAAGCTCTGATGGAGCAACAGAATCACCAGCAGAATGGGAGACCAACACTGTTTCACTCTGAGCCAGAGACTGTCGGAACAGAAGCTCTCCCCTTTTGCTGTCTTCAATAATTTTAGATTTCATCTGTGGGAGCTCTACAGGTGTTGATTCCTAAGAGCACAAGAAAGGACTTTGGTCTTTCTAATGATTAAATCCATTTTTACTATTCTAGCTAATTTGAATTGTCATTCATGCTTTCTACATCTGATCACTTAAGAAGGTACAGTGAGCTTCAGCAGAATTAAATTAATAAGTAAACTAGAGTTATCATCTCGATGATACTTTTACAAAAGCAGCTACAAAATTCAACCTTACTATTCCCTTACTAAGGAATATGAGATTGTTTGCTAAATTAGCAAGTTCCACTGTTGCATAAATACTTACTGGAGAGTTGCTTTTTCTTTAATTCATCTGTAATTAAATTCCATTAATAATCTGAATTTTTGGAATGACTGAAGTCAGAACTGGCTAGAAAATTATTATCCCGTGTTAGGTCTCCCCTCCAAAAAGCCAGTCTTGAAAGCAAACCATACTACAGGCTGCTGAAAAATCTCTTAGAAGAGCTATAGTATATAGCTGTATATTTTGGGAAATGAAACTAAATTACAAAACATTATCAAATAGTGAAAAAAGAAATAGCAACTCATTATTTAACCATGGAACACTGATTCTGCTTTTATCAGCATGCCCTGGCATTAGTAACGCTGCAGCATCGCTGATGACCACGTCACTGGTCAGAATGACAAGACAGAGATTAAATGTCACAACACATGCTTTATAACCCCGATCAAAGATACTGTGACTATAACTCATAAGAAGTGTATTTGAATACAACATTTAGTTGTGGATTCCCTTAAAAAACACATCTGCAGACATTTCTGAGGTCCCTTAAGAAAGGGCACAGCTCTGTCAGTCACAGAAGCACTTCATGCAACTCCAAACAGAAGTAAAGTTTCTTCTGTAGGGTTCAAGTTGCTTTTGCCTTGCTTGAGCAGATGTTTTTTTAAAGAATTTTATTTTTGTACTTAAGTCTCATTGGTTCTTCTGCCCTTACATGAACACTTTCACAGCCTGAAGATACAGAGTATTTCCCAATATTCTGTTGTGGTTTGGTTGGGGATTTTTTTTTCATTTAGATGTTTTCTTTCTTTATTGACCATTCTCCCTGTTCTAATGCAGATCTGAGTTTGATTCATGGAATCAACATGTATGTTGTTATTATCTATGTAGAAGAGTAAATAACAATTAAAATAATTAACAGGAAAGAGCAGCAGCCAGCAATGTGCAATCAGTCCATGTCAAACACCCCAATACTCGGCTGCAGATCCAACGTGCCGCACACCAGAGCATTTTGTTTGAAGTTAACAAAGCATAAGAAGTGCTGACAGAGGCGTGTCCCGCGTTGCACGCCCTTTGACATGGCACTCTCAAGACAAGCATTTACTTAGAATACACATTCTACTCACTTTTGAAGATCAAGTTTCAAGTAATCATTCTTGCACAGATTGTTTCACTTTAAACACTTAGAAATTTTTAGTGAAAAGTCACAGCGTTACCTGCACGAGTTCAGCAGCTACGTTCAACCTCAGATGTAGAGGCAATTCCTGAAGCGCCTGGACCAAAGACTGGCAGTCAACAGAAAGTGCAGATAACTGAAATACAAGCCAACACACAGTATACTTGTATTAAAAAAAATGAACTAATAATGACTTTATTACATTTCCCTGTTCCACACATTCAAGGCATATGAAGAACAATCTAATGAAATACTGGAATTCATAGTTCTAAATTACACATGTACAAAGCAGTTTGGCTAAACTGCCATATCAACACCTACAATGCAAATAATCACTTAGAGGTTTAAAAACAAGATATAAATGGCATGCTCCTTAGGCAATGCCCTGAAAATCCGAAGCAGGGAACAGTTCTGCAAGTTGACAATGTCATAAGAGGTTTTTTCCAAATCAAGCATCTTTCATCTGTGAACCTTTCTATGCAGAGGAAATCATCCTTCTTCAATGAGTTGCTACTATTTTCTAAGCAATCCAACCATGGAGCTTGTGTGTAGCTCTGTTGCTTTTAGTGCCTAAACAACACACCACTTTTTATACTTCCACATCTATTAAAATGTTGTTCCAGTGCTTACAAAAGCAACGAACTAGAACTACACACTTCTAAAATTATATTCAAGATACTCTACTGCTGTCTAGTTGCTTAAAAGGTGGAACTGTCACTTATTAATGTGGCAAGTACTGAAATTTCCTTTCCTCTTGGCATTTTTTTTGCCTGTAAATTATCAAAAAGAAAACATACACAAAACGGATCAGCAATATTTGATGTTTCCACAGAACACCCTAAGCCTTGTCAGACTTGAACAGATTTCAAGCTCACAGTACAGCAGAACATTCTGAGCATGTCACCATCACTGAAAAAGATAATTATCCGTCATGTACTTTAAAATCTGACAACAAAATTCTCAAGTTCATTCTACACTCTCATTTTCATGGAAGCAGAGAAGCTGCTTCTAGATCCAGCTTAAAGAGACAAAAACCTGTCCTTCTCAATATGGAACAGAGTGACACAGGCATTTATGGCTATTTGGATTTCTAAATTAGGAGAGTGTTGCCGTATCATTTGTCCAAAGGAAGTCGCACTGCTCCCAAAAGCCACTCAACAGGATGGCTTTTGACACCTGCACACACAGCAGGAATGAACAACAAAGACACGGTGCATTCTGATAGCATTATTTAGAAAATTAAAGTCAATTAAAACCAAACAATTCAGTTGGTTTAACAGTTTCTTGTGTCCACATTCTGGTTCTGGTACCTAGTAATGCAAGTAAAAGGACCAAACAACTTAAATATCTGATCATTAGAATTTTTCTTCTTTACAAACAACTTTGTTTTACAGTGGATTAGAGATAACCATCAAAGAAGATTCCCTGTTACCAGTAACCTCAAAAAGTCTTCAACAAGCAATTCTTGATGCCCAGAAAAAAAAACCAGTTATTTTGACAGAAATTGAAGATCACATATGGCTTTGCAAGCCTTTGCAAGGGACAAGAAAATCATATGAATCCAGTAACATTAAAAAAAAAACCTATCAAAAGTCAACTATCACTGAAGAACACTTAAGTGCATTTGGGAAGAACTAAGTACACTTCCAAAAAGATTAATGGGAACGAACAATGTGAATGGAGGTGAAAATGGACACAGGGAAGAGGAAGACATGCTGAGGATGAAGGAAAAGAGGGATTTGGAGAAATAACATAACGTAAGAAGGAATTCAGTGTCCAAGTAGAGCACTAGAAGTGCTGTTTGAATAAAAAAATAAAGAAATGGATCAGAGTAGTATTTAATATATTATAATCACTTCATGGCACAGGTAGTTTGTGTTAAAAAAAAAAAAAGAGAGACATAATTTGTTGCTGGAACTTGCCATCTTTTACTAAAACATCCAAATGACTACTACCTGTTTAATTTTTGAATTGCAGACCGTGTTCTAAAACTTTTTTATTGCACTTTACCAATATACAATAATGCAAATCCAGATCTACTTTTTGTAACAATGACTGATAATATTCTTAATAAACTGAAAATTCACTATTGCTGCTGTCACTGTCACATTTCCATTCCACATTTGAAACTAATGCTTTGCCATTGCTTTCTACAAATAATAGGGAATGGGAAATATCTAGTTATTCTGCAGCTATTTTTATGCCTTTTCTGCTTTATTTTGTTCCATCGTAGTCACTTCAGTTTACAATTCTCTAAACTTGTACACAATGTATAGACAGGCAAAGAACTAGAAAGAGGCAGAGGCAAGGGATTTGGTGAAGTTGATCTAGGATGAAAATTAGACCTGAATCCAGCTTTCAAGGAAAAGAAAGATGGGTCAGAAACAAAAAAGGAGGTAACAGGCTGATGACCAGAGACAATGTGGAAAATCAGATACTGCCGTGAAACTATCTGGGTTAAAGTAAGAAATCAAAGGAAGGGTAATGGTGACTAGTGCAGTGAACTACTTCAAACAGACACAACAACAGTAAAAGACAGGAAAGGGCTTGAAACAATGAATTTGGATGGGGCAGGACAAGTGACTAGACTTTGGCAGGGCCAGAGGCAGAAGACCATGGCCACCACAGCACACTTCACAACGCGTGAGAGCGCGGGACCAGCTCCAGAACTGCGCAGTCTCAGCGCTGGCAGCCAGAAGAGTGTTTGTGACATCTCCCGGCAACGCGCAACTTCACCTTGCTCGCTATGGCTTCAGCCATTCAGAAATTCATGTGTTCACATCACCTAAATGCTATAATGACAAGCCTATGAGGAAATTATGAAGAAATTAATATTCTGGATACTGACATCCTGCACACTAGGAGCAGGAGGAATTGATAAGAAAAAAAAAATACACGGTCATTAAAAGACTGTATCCCACTGAACAAATATGATGTTTTGAACAAATGCTACACTTGGTTTTGCTTCCTCATTTTAATTTGACTCTGCAACATTAATGTACCTTTAAATATCACTTCCCAAGGAACAATTGCTGTCAATATATTTCTGGAAATAAATAGCAAACTTTTAACATGTGATTACAAATACATGTTTCAAGAAACTTGAGCACAGTTTTCGCAGCTATTTTAAGAAAAGCTTGGAAGACAAAAGCCTTTATCTTGCAATAATTTAGCTGGCTTATATAAGAGAGAGAGCTGCAGAGATTAAGACACTTTCCTGATATAGAAAACAGCAGACTCCTATTGCTTTGCCCCTTTATATTCCAGTATAAACAATCTATATACAAATAATCTAAAATCTAGTTGGTCCCATAGTTATTTTGAAAGTGAAGTTCAGTCAGCAGAGAGGAACTGTTGATTTGAAAGAACTACAACAAGTTTCATAGTCCAATATATAAATACACTCATATAGGTTTTGCTACAGTCATTTTATTAAACTATTTTCTCTTGAATACACCTGGAAAAGGAATGCTGACTTGGTGTGTCAGTAAAGCAAAGTGACAGTCCCTTCTTTTCCCTTCACTGGATAGTTTTTCCTGTTCTTTTCTTCCAACACTACTTAAAAAATGAGCCTGCTGCTTTGATCAGTCTTCAATAGGAAGAAAAAGAAGAAGACTCAAGACCGTTCAGCATCAGAGACAATATAATAAAAATATACAGAATAAAGAGTGCTATTATTGTATTAAACCATTTGTTGCTGAAAGCCCAACCGCCTAGGCATTCTGTGCCAGGCGATCGTCCACACAAACTCATCTGAATGGTAATTCCATTACCTGCTTATGGTATATGCCTTCTCTATCCCATTCTTTCTCATCAGCAAATCGAAACTGTGCAAAGGAATCTCCTGCAGAAAACAAATAAAAAATAATTTATTTCTTTAAAAAATAACAAGCTGTCTCCAGAGTTCCCAACCCTACAGAAGTGAATTCAATCGAACTTCATGTCTTCAACCAATTTGCATTTAATTTTAATACTGCTTGCATTCACAATATTAAAATTCTTTAAGCCAAAGTTCTATAGAAAGATCTTTCAATCTCTTATCACAGAATCATATTTGCAAAATAGAATTGAAAAAGGCACAAAAAATTCAAAACAGAATGAGGACATGCTAGATGCCATGTCAACAAGGAAGATTTTCCTATTACAACATACTAGGAATACCTACAGCATTCACAGAGTGCATTTTTTACGAACGCACTGTAGATAGACCTTCTGCTATCAACATGCATATGTCTCTAAAAATGGACTATAAATGTCCTAAAAATCAGTTTGGACAGGCCAAGTAAAGACTTCTTGTTGTCCTGTAGCTAAACTCTCCAGACTCCCTCTTCCTTGGAACTAGTCCCTACTTCCAGCATGTCATTGGAAAAAGGCACTGAACCTCAAACTCCAATTCATATGCGCAGGGACTGAATTAAAAGAAACCCTAAACAGGGCTAACTAAGCTACATACACGTACATCCATGTAACTATACTTGTAGGATCTTCTAACCATCTACCACACTCCTCCAAAACAACCTTCCTCTTACTACAAGGGGAACGTGGGTGATTACTTTGTTTCAGGTGTGGTATTTCTATGGCACTACCATGCTAGGTTACAAAATACAGTCCTATAAATTTGTTCACTGAAAAAAACACACAAGAATTCCAGGGACTCAAAAAATGAGTAAGATCTGTGACAGAGAAAGTATGAAAGATTAGGCCATCAAAGATGATGGCCAAAGGTCTAGAGTAACAGAAAGCAAATCTGTTGCTGATGCAGTGTGGGGCAAAACACCCTCTTAGACCATGCAGTTTGAGAACAAATAGCTGTTTCAGAGGCTCTATTGAAAAAAAAAAAAACCAAAAAAAAAAATCCAGTTGAATTATTGCATGAAGGAGATGAAATTTGATCCCAGGAACTGCCTATCACCTACAAGTCACTAGAATTTAGTCCAGCAGTTAGTTGAGAAGCAACAGCTCATTCTTTCCCAACGTCTAAGAGAGAATAAATGCACTAGAAGAAGTTTTCAACGGCATCACCAACAACTGCGCATCTCATTTCCATCCGTCTCTCAAGATACTGTCATTCATACCTTTGGCAATTCCCGAACCATGCCCTTAATCGTGCACACAAAATCCAAACGTATCATGTGCTGCCCCTAAAAACTGGGTTCTTTTCTATTGTCTGTCTGTCCCAGAACATAGGGGATTTCTGCCTTTCAGCAATCTTAATACTGCAACCATCAGCTGGCTCCTGTTTTGCAAACAGAATAAATAAGCAGCAAAATGGTAGAGGAATTGACATATTTCTCTGCAAAACAATCAAAAAAGGGAGACCTAATCACCTCCTACCTGGAATATAAAATTTATTGGTTGTGGCTTTTTTTTTTAATATCTAAAGTGCATTTCTAATACATTGCATTTCATGTGCGCTCACTGGGTATGCAACGTACTATACTAATCACACTATGTGCCTGGCATGTCCATCGTTGTCACCTTCAGAACCATTCCAGCAAGAAAGCGACCTTCTTAGCTCAGTATTTATATATTTATAACCGTGACCATGTCCACCTTGAATTTGCAACTCCTTGTTTTCATTAGGTCTACCCAACATTGTTCAGCACTACCAGGCTGACGTACAACCTTGCCTGATCAGCTGGGCTTTGCTTTACATTCAACGCCTCCAGATATTACTATTTTGAAAACCACCAATCTCAAACAGTACAAGGGCAAATTAATAAAAATTAAGCACTAAAATTAGCATTCAGATATCCAAGAGGAAGCCTAATTTTATAAATGGTTAGCTCATATAATTCACAAACACCAGGCTGCGTAACTAGGTATGCTCAACAGAATGGAAAAATAAGATCCTGTCTTTACGTATCTCTCTGCAGATGCAAATACTTAACTTGAGCACTTCAGCTGACTCACTGCTGACAAAGATGCCTTTCTCTTCACATAGCATAAAGATAAATAAAGCCCTCCATTTCTCAAAATATTTAGAATACTGCTAATAAGAAATAATTAATGCCGAAAATTACAGAAATCCAAGTGCATTCTTCAACCTCATGATTTTAAAATGGGTACAAAAACGTGCCAATTAATGAATAACAGCTTGTATTTTAAAGGCTCAGTTTGGTGACACTGTAACTATGTAAATTTACATAGTTACATCTGTAAATAATTTTAATGAAAAATAATTAAACCAAGTGATCCTAAAAATCTTCATACTATTAGAACGAAAGCATAAGTATTTTCTTCCAATATCCCCAAGACTCCTTCAGTTATTTCTCATGCTGTGTCACAGAGAAGTAAAGAATTTCCTCTGCTCTTATAAAGGAGTAAAATTAAACTAAAGGATTAGTCGAACGCTTTCGGTATCTGAGAATGATCAGCTGTAAAGCAGCTAAACAAACCTACTTCTTCAGGAAAATCCATTGGGATCAAGAACCGGTTTACGATTCTTCACGCTCACAAAGTTGGTAATAACAGATCCCCAGTGTGATACTGTATTGCTGAATTAAAGGGTATGACTTAAACTAGGCTCTTTAAATAAGCTAACAAAGCACACATTTCAAATGGAAAAGTAATAACTACAATGCACAGTAGCACATTTAGTGCAAATTAAGTTAATGAGAATGTTGGTCTAACCAATTATCTTTTCAGAAATTCCTTTACCCTGAAAATAACTTCCTTTTATGCCATGATACTGCTCAAGTATCTTGCAATGACTCTGAGTTCCTTCCAACATAAAAAAAAAATTATTCATATAAATAGTTTTTACGTTATTTACAAATATCACTTGGACTTCAAACACAGAGTAGCTAGTAATAATGCTTTCATGTAAGCCTCACACACTGCCTTTCGTAACATTCATAATAAGCCTTAATATTCTTTGCTGTCTAAAATGTAACTTTATTATGAAAGAACAGATCTAAACCACCATGCTTTCCTACCGCTTAAATATATTTTAAAGCCAAATCAACTGATTTAAATAGAACGCCTGTTTCATAGTCCCGTTAGCCCAACTAGCTCTTCATAGAAATGCTCACTGAATAGCAGAATCAAACAAATCCCACCTGTAATAAATATTTTGCAATCTGTGAAATTATGTGAGTCTAAAAGTTGAAAAAATTGAAGGAAGAACATTTTCAGTAAGAAAACTGACATATATCAGTGGAATGATCTTGTTCATTTTAACTCTCCATTAAAAACAAAAGAGATAAAACATTACTGAAGACAGAGGAAAATACTCCGTAGCCTTAGAGATTTTCAAATTGAGGGGAGGAACAAACAAACAATGTAACAGGAGCCTTCTAAGACTGTAAAGAAGCACTGCAAGAGCAAATCTGAGACTCTAAACCCACTTTTAAAATTATAATTTACCCTCTCTTAATAGGCACCAATGATTTTGATAAACTTATTTGTGGTTTTCCAACCTTTGCTCATCTCCAATTTATTTTACTTTGGGAATTCAAGAGTCTGTCTACAAGTCTGTTTCGTAAGCTAAATAAATACGCATACAGCACTCTGTAGCCGAACCAATAAACCACAACAGAAAAATACAACTCCACTACACTTGGAAATTAACTGTGAGATCTAAATTATCTCAAAAAGCACCCTCTATGTACTACACTAGTCAAAGTTCTTCCTGAGTTACTAAATGGAGAAGATTCTCTTCAAAGAAAGTCCATCATTAGAATAGATTTTAAGCAATTTTGCATGTTTAACTTGCAAGAGATCCCTTTATATATTGATCCTCAGTTCATCAGTACTTATGAAGCATGCAGTATTAAAACAAGCTATCTGTCTGTTTCACCAGTCTTCTTCATGGATTGCAATAATGCAGGAGGAAGCACTATTTTTAAAGGTGAATCCCCCAACATAAGAGTTTTCTGCAGGGAAAACAATTCCAGTTGCAGAGTTTAGATATGAATTATGCTTGAAACCTTATCCAAGGTCCATGGTTCATGTAAGACTGTCCAGCTCTCTTGAGGAATCAGGGGAAAGATAAGCAACATGCTCTTTCCCTTTTAATAGTGCAAGATTTCACGTAGAAGGTCCAAGAGAAGGGAGCAATCTACAGGTGAAAGGTGGGCAACTACTAAGTCATGAATTTTGAGCTAGCTACAAAGAGAAAACTAAAGGTAACGTGTCTTTTAGGATGAATTAGGTGTGAGTGAATCTTTCTCAAACTGGAGCAAAAAGCATGAGGAAGAACTCCCACACATCCACGTCACAGCTTGCTTTAACTAGATGATATTTAAAACAGTATGGAAACAGAACGAAACGCAGACTGGGGGCTTTGGAACATCAACGGAATGAAAAGATGTCTTTTCTCCTTACACAGTGTTTCCACATAGTGTGATTTATATCTACGTTCTAGGCATTTTTATATATTATATATTAATTGCCTATCTACAATTAATGCTTATTAAAAAAACTCTTTGAATCAATATGACTAAGTATTTCCTTGTATAGGATACCTAACGGTTTTCCTTTTTCCTCCTACAAAAGGAGACTTACATATATACAAGTTCATAATAAGTATTCTTCCAAAATTACAAAATGTATGCTATGCAAAGGTTTTATATGAATAGTTCTACACACATCCTGAACAGATAACCATCCAGATACAATAATTTTCCCACAAAGAGGTAGCAAATGATACTGAGAAACAGACTTCTGGAAGTCACAAACTTCTGAAGACTCTTCATGGTAGTTCTAATAACACCATGAATTTCTATTTCTGCTTTGTTAGTGCCTGTGCTTCAGTGGAGCACGCACTGTAACTAATCTTTTACTATAACTAAATCTTTAATGTGCCACAAGCATAGATTGAGTAATAGCAATTTTCAGAATGCGAGACTGCAAAAAACAACAGGTAAAGACCCTGTAAGAACTCAACATCAATTCATGTTCTTCAGATAGTATTAAGATCAGGAATACTGCAAATCCCTGCAAAGTCCATCTTGATAATCAAGAACACGACAGCTTTTTCCAAAACAACGTGCCTTCAAGCACAAATACTTTAGCACAACCTATATTTTTCCCTGGCTCTGCTGGTCACCAGCAGTTTGCCCATGTATTACAAACTCCAGAAGGCTTAGGCAACAGCTTGGCATAAAAATTCTAACTACCAGCAGCATACATATCTCAAATAAAGTATTCTAAATAACATTCTTCTACTGCTACCAGCAGAAGTTCTTGAGCTCTGTGCAAACATACTGATGTCAAGGATATTTGTAGCCTGCACTGCAAACTCTAAAGCATATTTGTAATCAGATTCAAAAAGAACAATATTCTGAAGTAAATCCTTGGCACGACTACACAGTGCTACTAGTCACAATTTCAAAAATAAACATGTGAATCTGACAAAACAGCAGGATCATCTGATCAAGGCTAAATGATGTCCTCAAAATTTAAAACATGTTGCAGATAAGAGGATAAAGAAAGGATCTTTGGAAACTAGTGCTGCTCCTGGAACAAGAGTGTCTATTCAGGAAGAAGAGAATCAAATCAACATATAGAGGAACTGCAGCCTATTGATATCAAGGTCAGGTGCCAGTTTTTCCAGTGAGGAGTGGGGTGAAACCAACAAATGCCAAAGAACATAACAGTTTTAAAAAAATATTTAAAACCTAAAGCAGAAGTTAACAACAGTCAAAACAGGAAAACATAACAAACAAAACGGTACTCAAAGAGGTTTGTAAAACCATGCAGAAGCATGAACACTAGGTAACTAAGAAATGATAGAAGAAACTGGAATGCCGTTAAGCCTTGAAAGCTTCAGAACGCTAACTGACAGCACAGGAATACTGGGAGCAGTGAAAGGAAGACTGAGGAGGACAGAGCAATACCAGCTCAATGTGTTTGATGGACAAATTAGTAGAAACTATAAGAAATGTAATGGATATGTGGATTTGCTTCTTGAAAGAAGCAAACAATTATGCACAGAAGCAGGATCCAGTTCGTATCATTTACACGTGTTTCCAAAAGCTCTCACTGACATCCCACTCCCTTTCCCACCCAAGACTTCAGGGCAGCAAAAAGGAGGATTTGTATGAATAAACAGTTGCCTAAAAGTAGGAAGAAAAAGATTAAACCATCAGTTTTCACATTAAAAGAAATCACCAGATAGGGGTCCTATCTGTTTCATCTCTTTAATCAGAAGAGAAAAAGACCTGATAAAAGTAAAATAACACTTTGCTGATGATACTAAGCTTCTCATGATAGTGCAGATGAAGGTAGGCTGTGGAGAACAATGACGTAAGAATTCACATGATTGAGAAAGTAGATGTTCAAGTGGCAGATGAAACCAAAAACGCAAAATGCTGCAATTCTAACTTCACATACAAAGTCATTCCAGAGCTGGCCAACACCATTCAGGATCAGAAACTCAGCACTCTGCAGTGCCCAAAGAAACAAACTCTTATAAATTATTAAAAAAGCAACAGTGAACAACACAGAGAACATCATTATACCTCAATCATATATTATCTTAAATACACAGTCTCTGTTTCCCAAGCCCAACCTCAAAAACTAGAACAGCATTAGAAAAGGCCTGGAACAGTTCCTGTATGAGAAACAATTTAGAAACTTCAGCCAGGGGAGGGGAATCAAGGGAACGTAACAGAGATCTGAGGACCATGAAAGAATAAAAAGGGCAGACAGGGACTCACTGCTCGTTGTCTCTTCTCATAGAAGACCTGGAGGCATCAAGTGAAGCCAGTAGAGAATACACTCCTAAGAACTAAGAAGTGGCAAATCGGTGTCAGTTGAAGCTAGGTTGTGGGACTCCAGGCCATCAGATGGTGCAGATGGCACAAGGTGCCACAGATGCAAAGAGGGATATAAGAGGACTATTTTTCAAGCTTCCACATCTGGCTCAGGAAGTATTTTGGAAAGCAGCAGATCACCTCAGGTGTCTCCAGATAGACCTTGCGTCTAATTCAATGGAACCAACCTAAAATTAAAGCAAATAGCTTCTTTTTTAGTTTTTACCTGTAGCGTTCTACCTTTCTCTTAATTAGTTACTTTTCTGCAGGAAAAATAAAAAGAAAGGTAATCCACAAATTTATTTTCAATCTGTAGCTAAGAGTTCTTTCGAGTCAATGCACACTTTACATTTGAAGGGTACATAAGAAGACAACAGACAACACCACCATACTGTAAGTTGTATTAACAGTATCAAACGGACTTTCTCTGCTTTCTAATTAACTTTTCCACATTTTCTTAGATGTACCACTACTTTTCATATGTAATTTTTATTAAATATTTTATTATTATAGCTCTTAGAATGCAGTAAAAATGCAAACTATTAAAGCAAGGGCACTGACTAGAAAGCATATTTAAAATTTCACTGAAGTACAGTATCTGGATGTGGTTATTCATAAGTACCAAGCCCATCTTCTCCATTATTCACTTTTTTACCGAGTAAACAATAAAATGATATTTAAGTGTCAAGTTACTGATCTCCCCATAGGTTAAGCTTAAAACTTTCATTATGTTTAGGATAGTCACCTTAAATATTTACATTTTTCCTGATGCTTTATGACATTTTATAGCATCATTTTTTTCAGGTAACTAATTTATAACATACTTAGTGATTTTTAAATGTCACTGCCAGCAGCTTGCTAGATCAGACAAAGTATAAAAATCCTTAGAGCACACCAGCTTTTAAGCAATATCATGGAAGAGAGGGGCTGAAAAAAAAATTTAAAAGGCAAAGATGGCTGCATAACTTTATGCATAAATACTCAAGACCAAAGACTTTTTTTTTCTGGTTTTTTTGTTTTTTTTTTTTTTTTTTTGGTAGCATCATTATGACATAGCAGGAAGTGAAATTTGTGATTCTCTCTAGGAGCAGGGGCAGACAACTCTCCTTTGGGTGAAAGGGAGAGGACTCATGTATTTTCACAAGCCTGGACCCACTACAGGAAAAAGATTAATAGCAGAGTTTTTGATCCCAGAAGACCAAAGGTTGAGGAACCTAATGATCTGGCCCTTTGTGAAGACCCTGTTTTCTGCACAACTATATAAGCAGCTAATGTTAATACAGCATGTGTCCATAGAAGGAGGTACGGCTGAAATCCAGCACTGGAAGAACTGAAGAAATGGCAAGGTTCCCACCCAGAAGAGAGGAAAGTTACACAAAACATCAAACTGCAGGACTCGAAAGAGGATTCCATTTGCACGTGCTCATCAGGTTCTGGCTTTAAGTGAGGAAAAAAAAGAGACAGAATTAAAAGAAGAGAATCCAAAATAAGTTTCAAGCAGAATGGAAGCCAGTCATCCCAAAAGATCCCTGGTTTGCCTTGCCTACTGATAGGAGCTGCTGCCTGGCAGCCACGGTGAGTGGACATCAGGGGATGAAGGAGAGGGAAGAAGAATGCATTCCTACAGAGTCTATTGAGCAAAAATACTGCCTTGAGACCTTGGGGCAGATGGCATCTCTAAGCTCACACAATGACTTTGAAGAAGGAATTAGAGCTTTGATGAAGAGTTTAGTTTTATGCAGAAAGAGACTCTGAGGTTAAATATGAAACAGCACCTTTCATTCATACGTCAGATAGTACAGCTTTTAAGTAATTCAACAACCTACTCTTCTGAGCTCTGATATTGTCAGAAGTTAAAAAAAAAATCCATAATGGATGACAACTTTTGCAGTTTATTCAGGAAGTTTTCATTTTTTCTAAATTACACACAAAGACCGAATTTCACAATGTTTCCAAATCCAAATATAATGAATCTCCTACTACATAAAAGCAAATGAGGTTTCAAATTCTGCCAGAGGATAGTGAGATTACTTGTTAATAGAAAGCTCAGATTCAAAACTCAGTTGCTGGTCTAAACTTGGCAAAGTGCTCTACCCACTACACTACCACTTTTTTTTATGGATGGCTCTTTCTCAATTCTCTTAGGAACCTGAAAGTTTTTCCCAATTGGTGTTTAAGTAAAACATACATATTTCAAAAACACAATAAAACTTCTACTGTTGGTTAGATACTTATAGCTATAAGAAAGAAGAACATCAGAACCAGCATGTTAATGTATTTCAGTAAGTTACACAACAGCACTCACTAGTCTAGGTTCTTTACTCATCTTATTTAAGCAAAGTTCCTCCTAATTATTCTTTATTTGGATTATGGTTCATTCTAGCTCCTGTGTACGGTGCATGCAAGTATATTGCTGTATTGTATCTGGGAGGTGAGAATGTCACACAATTCATTATGTCAGATTTATTCTTGCACCTTTCCATCTAAGAGAACTTTATATATAACTGGCATGCTTAACTAAGAGCAGTTGCATTGCATAAATTTACATTAGGATAACCACTGTTTTCTCTAAGTAGACTGTCAGAATATTTCGTCTGAAAACTTCAAAATTCATGAAATATCTTACTGATCCACAAACAGCAGGAGTATACAAAATAAGCCTCCTTTATTCCACATCGTGATGCCATCCAAAAAATTTCTACCTCAAAAAAGATTAAACAAACAAACTTAAGAAATGCTTTCTTTTAAGCAGCTTGCTATTTTTACTCCAATAATAGCCACTAACCTGACACAATTAAGAAGACAGTCTGCTATTTTATATGCCACACAGACACTAGAAAATTTCTCTGTCCCCCTTCCCTCCAATTTTCATAGCAGACGAGTCACGACAGTTTACAATAGTTCTGAAAGTTGACTATTCAAGCTTCTACTTTAAGCATTTAAAGCCAGGCTCATGTTTTGATGATGGTACTCACATTATTGGACAGCCCTTACATTATTAGAATTTCATAACCCAAAAAACCTAATCTAAATTTTTCTTCATGCTATAGTATCATTCCTTACTTTGCATTTGATAGAGCACTTACAGCAAAGAATGCAATTACATAATCAATAAATACTATTTATGCTGCTGGATATTTTTAATATCGTCACAGCCAAATTAGTCCCATTCTTCCCTAAAGCAGAATTCACTACTCATGCAAGCGGTACAGTATGCTGGTCTATGGGACTATCTTTCAAAAGTATTCATAAATTATACATTAAGGTGCAGGCCTAAAAATATTCCAGCAGTTTGATATAGTGAGTACAAGGCTTGGCTTTCTGCCATTTATGAAGGGTTCTGCAAGATACAAGTCATAGTGCTAACATAAACTTGCGAGTTTTTTTTGTTTAACGTAATGAAACAAGAAGTAGCATCAGAAAACAAGACAGGGAGGATTTTCTTCTGATATGTTCTATAAGCATGCAAAAGCTTGGAAAGTATTTCTTTGCAGCAAGTTACTCATCACTCTCCAAAGATAGTGGTGTAATGGCATATCAGAGATTTCTGAGCATCAACTCAAAATTACCAGCAGACTGGTAAGCATTTGCTCCAGATCAAAAACACCAGCAAGCAGCATACTGGATTTCTCTTACCAGTAAGCCACAATGTTCTTTGTCCAGCTTACATTTGTAAGAAAAATAATTCACGAGCTAGAAGTTCACATTTATTTTTCAAAAAATGTGCTTTTAAAAAAGTTACAATTATCTACAGTTTCCCCACATTGCTAGAGACGAATTGCTCAATGCAAAGTTTCAAAACCTGTATTAATAGGAATAACAGAGTTCTCCTATAAAGAGCAAAGGAGAAAAATAATTACTTACTATCTACAATTCTTTGAGTCGCGTTAGGAAGCTGCTTGTAGCCACGTACAAGCTTCTGTTCACCTTTTGTATAGGGTACTTTGAGGGTTTTTCTAACAAATTTATGGTAAGTAAATAAACTTTGGGTTAGCTCAAGTGAAAAGAGCAGTATCGCATCTGTTGAGCCCTGCACGTGCACCGAACACACCACAGCATTCCTCATTCTATAGCTTAGCAACACATCCTGTAGCCTCTTATGCAAGTTCTCCTTGTGTGGCAGTGACAGGAACCACAGCTCTCCCACAAATTAAAAAGCATGAAGAGAGGATATAGAATGGAGAATTACAGTTCTCTGGATGACAAACACCATCTGGGCTGCATATTTACCACTGATACACAGTGTTTTGTAGGTCTGAATAATGAGGAAGCATTGCTTTTTATTTAGGCATCTTCTGTATTCAAACCGCACAGAATTGAAATGTGCACTCTAGTGTTCATTTTTAAATATGCATTTGGAGAATCTTTTTTCCATCGCGGTATTGGCATTAGAATCATAGCAATATCGAAATTCAGGTTTTAAGATACTGAAGACAGTGACATAGCTGATAATAATAAGGGTAAAACAAAAAATCATCTGTATCATAGTTATTCACTAGACATATTTACTTTCTGTTCTTGTTTACTTGTAGATTTTGCTATGATCTAGTTCCATATGGTCCAAAACAATAACAAAAATAAAGGCTTGCACAGCTTCACCCCCTAAGGACATTACTTCATGACATATTTTAATGTTGTGCTAAAGTGTCCCCTGCCTATTCATTCATCATAGAATCATAGAATGGTTTGGGTTGGAAGGGACCTTAAAAATCATCTAGTTCCAACCCAGGGACAACTACCACTAGACCAGGTTGCTCAAAGGCCCATCCAACCTAGGCTTGCATACATCCACAGCTTCTCCAGGCAACCTGTTTCAGTGTCTCGCCACTCTCACATTGAAGAATTTCTTCTAATATCTAATCTAAATGTATGCCTCATCAACCTGCTTGTTCTAGCTCTGTTTATTAGGGTTATTTTAGCTTTTAATCTTGTTTAAATGAATTCTTCCAGATTTCTGACCATGATTACAGTACTGTAAGTCCCTCTAGCCTACTTGGAACATTATAATCAGGTGCTGATCAATGAATTCTTTACTTTAGCAGGAAACGACCTGTGAATCACATAGAAAATACTAAGTACTCTCCCTGCTCTGCCTTTTCAAATGGCATTGCTTTGTGGTAAACATTTCACTGTGCACAGAAATATGCACCTATCAAACATTATTCTCACTGCTTGTTTTTAATTTGAATGTGGTGAGAAAATGGTACTAAAAAAACCCCAAAAGTTACAACATTTTTTTTTTGTATCCATGAATTTCAAAATCTTTTGCTTTTTTTTTTTTTTAGAAAAAGATCAGTGAGTACTTATTTCTACTATTGAGTAGAAATCTTTTTATTTTATTTAACTATCTTAAGGAAATGCTTTCAGTCAGCCTTACCTTAATGGGCCTATTAATTTTGATTCTCATTTAGCATGTAACAGTGAAGTCAACGTGTAGTACATACCATGTCAGTACAGAACTTGAATAAGGTTTAACATTTAAGCAATGAGGGCACAGCACTCGGTGAAAAATTACTATTTTTCAGAAACCACATTGGAAAAGGCAGAACTTTCCTGAGCAGCTCAAATTGTCTAATTCTAAATCTAACAAAAATTTATTTTAACACACAGAATTGGGGGCATTGCGATTTGTAGCATGTTTTTGGATTATTATTACTTTCTTTCACAAAATAATCAACTGACTTTCCCTTTCAACACATCTTTCCCCACAGAATCAACACAAACCTGCAGTAACACAGAGCCAAACCTCGCTGAGAACAAGGATTAGCAGACGATGAAAATGTTCTTAGAACAAGCAAAAGATGCTTGAGTTAACAGTTCTAAATCTTAGCCATTTCCCACTAAAGTAAAGAATTCATTGATCAGCACCTAAGTAGTTCCAAGCAGGCCAGAGGGACTTACAGTACCATAATAAAAAGGAAAAACAATAGTCTTCAAAGCTTAAGAGACAAAAAGCTTTCACCAAGATGCTGCTCTCCTGCATGTGTTTCCCCACAGATGAAAAATGAATGATCTTTTCTCTAAACAAACATTCAGAGTTTTTTAAATACCTCTTCTGGTTTTGGTCAGTACACACACACACAAGCTTCAGAAAATCAGAATCTACCAAAAGTTTCAGGATTACAAGAAGGTCACTCATGACTCTACTAAACAGCCTAATATACAACGTCAGAGTTATCACCTTTTTTTTTTTTTGTCTAGGCCAGAGGATTTTTTCCACAGGCTTCAGTTAGCAAGGAGTTTTGTGGCACAGGTGAAGGTCAACCCAAAAATAGGAACAATCTTTTCAACTGGGAAGGAACGTACTGGGAGAGGATGGAAGGGGGAAAAGCTGCTCTCCATTTTTACCAAGAAAATGAGACATGGTACTACGGTGCCAGTTCTCACATTTGTAAAATACGGCCCGTTTACAGACTTTAACCATTCTTTGTAAAGCACCTTAAGATCTACACACAAGTGCTAAGATCCAACACTAGTACTTGTTGACAGTCCTACTACCACCAAAATAGCATCTGCCTGCTGAAGCCTGACACTTAAATCATTTCAAAATCACTTTGAAGTTATTATGGCTACTGCAGAAGCAAAAGAGTTAAAATGACTGGATGAATGACAGTGTGGTTAATGAAGTACCCATATTCTAACAAATCAAGCAACTGAGCTCAACTTTAAAAATATCTCTGCTTTACTACAATCCATAGTTATCAAAGGGAGGAACTCGGTTTTGCTGGATTTTTTTTTTTTTTTTTACATAGTGCAGGCTGCTTTTGCTAAGTGCAAATATACAACGCAGGTGTTCTACTAATAGCTCCCAATTTTTCCAAAACAGACTTTGAACAGCAAAACTAAGCTTTTAACACTTTCCAAAGTGAATTAAGAGATTGATCCTACTTGCAGATATATGACAAACCACAAATTCTTCCAGATTATTGTATACCCACTGAGTACCTTTCAGTTTTTAAGGCACACGCTTCAAAGTATTCAGAAGTTCAACATAACAGTCCAGTAACATGATGCAGAGGTTTACAAGAGAACCAGTCCCCTGACATGTATTTTCCTTCCATAATACTTCTTGTGTGTGTTTCAAAGTCACAAAAGTGATAATGGTATGAGTATTTCCCCTACAAACTTCTACAGGTACTTCAGTTTGAGCAGAGAAAACAGCACACAGGAAACTGCGGAGTGAGTATCTGAGCTTCCTCAGGAGACAACATTTCATCACACTGACTAGAAAATACTCAGAACACAGGAGGAGTTCAGTTCATTAACAAAAAGTGACAAATCAAAGGTTAGAATGATATATCAGTCAAACTACATATAATAAAAAATTATGGTTTAAGCTAAAGAGAACAAAAATGAAATTTCAAAGTCATGTTTCAATTCAGCTAAAGACATTTTTGTAGTTTCCTGGTTTCTCTACTTAGGTAACTTTGTATCAGTGGTTTTCAATCATGGATCTTATGGACTGTTCTTCAGGGAACATGTAAAAGGTGACCAAAACAACAAGAGACTGTGATACTTTAACCACTAAAGGTCCACAAGTGCAAAAAAAAAAAAAAGCTTCAAATCTACTCAGGTCAGTTTAACTAGTGCAATAATTATATTACATATGGGGGCATCCAGGGTCCTCTGAAAGTAAAATTAAAAATATACTCAAACTGTCAAAGCTCACTTGCACTTTATTCATATATGGTTTTGAGAGATGAACTGCTTTCACCCGCAAGCTGCAGTTTCCTTACCTACATCAAATCCATGATGAGTCACTGCAGAGCTAAACGTACTGCAAGGCTAGCTTTGACGGATGACTCAGAACTAGGAATTAGCAACTGTTGGAGGGAAAAGTAAAAGTGAGAATTTTGAAGATCTCATCTTCTATTCAAATACACATTTCAAACTAAAAACTATCCTTATACCCTCAAAGATGGTGGTGGGGAACCTGTCATAGGACTCCTGAATTAATGTCAGGAGGAAATAAGGTACAACAGGTTGTCATCCTATTGTACTTAGTGATCCAAAAACAGATTGCTGTGCTTTTAGGAATTTTTTTATGACATTGTACATATGCACAACGTCCAATATTAGTAATTTATCAGTATTGCACCTAAAAAAAAAAAGAAATGTAAATAAATGCAAACATAAACAGCCTTACGCGCTGAAAAAGCCACACATCTCTCCGGTTTGCCAAAAATGAAAGACACAACAGCTGAAATGACTCACATTTTAAAAATACTCATGAAAAATATTGTCAGCCTCAATTGAATTTATTAAGTTCAGAAGAATGAGAAACAGTTTGGCAACTGATAATCTTAGAAACAAGCTCTCTTTTTATGACTGTCAAAATGCACACCAGGAAATTCTGGAAAATGCCACCTACTGAATTAATGAGCAATCTTTCTGTTTATTATGTCTGCATTTCACCACGAGACTTTCCAAGCAGGGTAATCAAAAGGAGTCAGAAGACATCAGCCTAGCGTAAAGCCAGGCTTACCCTCACTATTGGTTGAACCTGCAAATGGGAAAGCAGCAGTCACATCCATCGGCCTGAGCTGGAGAGACTCCAGGCTCTCTGTGCTGACCAGAAGGAATCCTCAGGAGCTAACGGAGGTACTGGCTGCTTATAACACCCCTTAACAAAATAAAACAATCAAAGATCTTACTCTAAAATTTTTGTTCTGAAGAAAAATAGCAACTTCTTTGTAATCAAATCAGAATGCATGGAAGAAAACTAAAGCTATAGCTCAATAATTCAATTAACACCAGTTTCTTTCAGTAGATGAGTTCAGTGTGGTTGAGAAAGACATTTTTTCCTCATGGCTATGAGGAAAGCATTCTTCATGAAAACATGTAGAAATGAATAAAGCTACCAGATGAATGAGATATCATTACAGAAGAGGCAGATTCATGACTGATTTCACTATGGTATAATGGGAAATGCTATATCCTCTGTACGATGCTGCCATAAGAAATATGAAAACGTCAAGAGACTGTCAACTGGAGAATATTATACATACATGCTAGATGCAGACAAACCATGGAAGAGGTTCACCAACTACATGGAGAAAGCATAACCCAATGTATTTGATAATGGTAAGTACCAAGATAAATGGGACACTGATTACATTATCATTTAAATATTATCATTTGAAAACACGTAGAAAGAAATAATACAAGACGACAACTAGAGAAGATGAGTTTAAAAGGTGTAATAAAATCTTTCCAATTCAGACAGTCATTAATGCTTTGTTGGGCACAGTAAATCAAATTACTTCCTCCATCTGTTGTCATCAAGTGTGTCCTGAGAGTTAAACATAGATAGTACATGTTTCAAATAATTAGGAATGACAAAATTACTGGGCCTACTTTGAGTTATAAGTAATTTTAGGTTACTTGACAGTAATAGCTCAAGGTAGAAAAGCTTCTATCAGCTGATTCAATAAAAACATGGCACCATCCTCCAAAGTTTCAGAAAGTTTTGCTCTCAAAAAAATCCCCTCTACACAATTTCTCTACAATGCACTTATCTGGATGTAATTCGTTTTGCTTCTTCCATACCTATAAATAAATAATGAAAAAAGCTATTGCATGAGGTGCTACATGTCTGTAAGAGGTCACATGACCCAAAAGGTGACCAAGTTCATACTGGAAACTGCGAACTTGATTTCACAAGGTAGACTGGCATCCATTAACAGTGCATTTACTCATGCTTCTGTGAGCCCAGAACTGTGGCCATAAATTTTACAGGGCAGACAGAGTAAAAAGGTCTACCATGTACTTTTTCAGGGGTACACTTCATAAGAGGCTACTCAAAAAAAAGAAGCCCTCTTCTTTAGCTATAGACTGTTTGCAAGCTTCCCTTGATACCTTTTATATTTTTGTACCAGGCCAACGACTGCATTTACTAGTTTGAATTTGTTCACTGGAAATGTCTTTGCTACGCTGGACATCTTCATATCCGAAGAACTGCACAGGCTGGCAGCAGACACAGGCCGTTACCACTGCACTGTTTTCCTAAATGTTCTCACTGCTACTGAACGGTCAACGCAGCACCTACAGGTGCTTAATACAGGAATATAATGTATACCAAGTGAGGATCTGAGCAGCTCTATGTTAGCTGGATGGATACTTAGGAAAGCAAGTACCTTTGCTATTGCTTTTATTCTGGTAATGGAAATAAAAAAGTGACCAATATGAATACAACACACAGCTGAAATCATTCAATTCCCTCAGCTGAATTCATCTCCTTTCTTCTTTGGAAGAAGGAAGTAATAAAGCCTCCTCCTCAGAGATAAGAAGATACAAATCTCCTGCCTCCAGCGAAGATAAGGGCTTACTGTCCCTTTCAATAGTATAACGAGACATTCCTGAGAGCAGAAAAAGGACAGCTGGAAACGGGCAGCATGTGCATTTTGTGGATTGTTTACCTCTTTGATCTTCATTGGTGTTCTCTGTGATATGAAAAATTAATAGAGGCACTTCTCTTATGAGTATATTATTATGAAGACCAGATACAGTCAAGATCAAGCATCCAGTCATACAGTGTGTTTACTTGGTGAACACTGTGTCAACTGATCTGCTGTGATCTTCCTGGGTTTCTTTGTGGGTTTTAAACACTGGCAGAATGTAGTCCCCAAAAATCTGTTAATTCATATCCCTGTAGTAAAGGTTAATCAGAGGGTTTTATACTGACATATTTTAAATTTGTTTCTCTGGACAGGTATTGTTAAATACTGGAGTTATGTGAGATAAAGAAATATTGCTGTTTTATAAAAGTTTCTACAAATTTGATGTTTAAGACTTTAATAAGAGTAGCTAAAGTTTTATTCTATCAGCCGCCCAAATAAGACTGCTGCATGTACAGATGTTACAGCTTCACAGAAACAGAAAGAACACTTGGTTATGTAAAAATTCTCAATGCATTTTTCAGTCCATCAGTCAGTGAATGCAGTATCAGTGACTTCTGTTTTACTGAAAAAGTATTTCTGGTTGTTAAATAGATGCTGATGGAATCAGAAGTTTTAATAGCATCTATTTCTATTTCTGAAGCATATGACTTCTAAGTATAAGCCATAATTTTCATCTCAAATCTAGCCATAACATAGAGGACTAGTGTATCTGGTAAAATGTGAGTTTTGATCTCAAGGTACAACATCCTTGGAGAGGAACATGAAAAATGAATGAAGGATCAGAGAATCTAGTTCACGTGCTGTGGTCACTGAAGTGACAGCCAAACAAAAGTTATTTTTCAGAACAGAAATCTGAACTTCACGGCCTGAAAAGGTGACAACTAACCTTATGGTAACATTTGATTCCTTCTCCCTGTGGGCCAGTAGTTCTCAGCTCCTAAGGTCAGATCCTCTAAGCAGCTTTAAAGGTTTTTTTATGTATGAAAATATCATATGATATTCTAGTTCTTTCTTACAAGATTTCTGAAAATAATATAAGACAAAATGCCTTTTTTTTTTTCAAAGTCTGAAAAAAACCTCGCTGTATTACCACATTGTCGTTTTAAAATGCCTCATAGATACATCTACAATCCATAAGTATGCATTCCCCTAGTTGGCAATATGTTTCTTCTTTGCATTTTTCTGCTTTAACCTACAACACTCCTCAGCAGATACGATTTGGCTCAAGTTAATATAAAAACGAAAACTTGTATTAATAATTTCTTATATCTTTTGAAACACCTACTTAGCTGCAGAGACACAATGAAAGTTTCAATAAAGGTTAAAAAAACATGTAACACAGAAACACAAAAGAAAATATGGACTTAAAGGAGTAACGTTCCAAACGAACACACTAATTAAAAGTGAAAACAGACTGTTTCAGAAACAGTAAAAAAGGAACAATATCAAAAAATTTTAAAAAAATAAAATCTTATTTTAAAATGAATGAGATGTTTCTGCAAGACAACTGCATTTGGATGTGCACAAAAATGTATAAGGAACTACTTGCAGTCAAACAGTGGTCAATCAGTTCAGAAGTTTTTCCACAACTAAACAAATCCCCAGCAGTCCATACACTGACCAACATCTACCCTCAACTCTGCTATCTTTAGATAACATTCTTAAGCATACAAAATGGAAATAACATTTTGTTTAGCGAAGTATGAAGGAAGCAATGAGACAATACAAAACATTTAGGCTATTTTAATTCAAGCTACCAGCAAAAAAAAAAAAAAAAAGAAAAGAAAAAAAAACATCAGACCACTTCAGTCACTGAAGTACACATTCGTATCTATGACACTACATTTCCATTCTAAAAAAATCCTAGGTAGCTTCCCCTATCACAAACATCTACTATCTCGTAGCGGGTTTTTTAGGCCAAACTACGCTGTCATTCTTAACATCTAACAGCAGTATATAAACTGCAATTTTCAGCATAGCAGCGGCAAACATACAGGTAGTACTTGTAAACTCTGCACTTGTGGCACAGAATCCACGGCTCAGCCATGTCAGAAAGCAGACTGTCCCACGCACCCCTCCTTCCACCAACTTGCTAGCTATATAATCCTATTCCTTCTCCCTCCTGCTGGCTCTGCGGGCTCTTCCACTCACACCTCCTCTTGCTCAGGTTCTAGCCATGTAGCTGCACACGCTCCCTTGTGCTCAATCTTTCCTGAGCTTACTCACCTTGTTCAACCATCAGAAAATAATTGCTTTTTTTTTGTCATTTAAGCTTTCTGCTATTTTAGCAAGCAGATTATAAGAAGCATCAAAGCTGGCACAGCAGAAAAAACAGATAGATGCTGTCAGGAGCAGTCAAATAATAAACTGGGGTTTATTATGGAGCTCTCAAGCTCCGTTCAAGATCAGAGCACTACATGAGTCTCTACAATTGTGTGTCTACAATCAAAGAAAGAAAATGCTCCATTACTTAGAAATGAATGTCTGAAAATAACGTTAATTGTTAATATTAAAGAATCCACTTGTTTTGAAACTGAGCATATTATTCAGAATGAAAACATTTCCCCAAGGAAGTATGTAGAAAAGTTTACAGAGCTGAAGATGTAATATAAAAGCACAAGTAAGAAATGGGCTTGCAGGTATCCTGCGTGTAATGAAGTCAGCAGAACTACTGGCAAGAGCTTCTCTTACTAACACTTTTTTCCTCAGCCTTAGAGAAAAGCATTCATTTGGGAATCCTCAGTGAGAGAGAGAAATATTACAGAAGATAGTTTTCCTGACAAAACTGGGGCAGGGTAGCCATGGACTGGAATTTGAACCATTAAATAACATTGCTTGATGTATGTTCAGGGATGAAGGGGAGGAAGAAGGAAGCAAAAAACAGGGCAAGGAGAGCGCAGTGAACTATTAAAAGAGCTTTAACAAGAATAGCTACTAAGCTTCAAGAAGATGCACCAACGTCATCAGCAAAGCATTACACAAACCACCTTTTACTAAATTCAAACTAGAAATAATGATTTTTTTTTTCTTTCTGAAATCAGAGCAAAAATATCAGATAGGTGACCACATTGATTTTAAAGATATTAAGGACAACTAAATAAAAAATCCAGCCCAGTAATTTTAACAAAACCAACTTAGGTGGCTTTAGTTACAAGAAAGTTAAACAATGTGAAGTTTTCAGGTCACAGTTTCTTTTTAAAGGACACTCACACATTTTTAGCGTGAATACGTAGCTTGTTTTACTAAGAGAACTCTCAGAAAGTGAGCTCCTGGATAGAGCCCATTTAATTCATTTGCAAACTAGAATTATATAGTCACAGTATTTAAAAAGATATATGTATATACTTAGGGTATGCCAGAGATTTATCCTGTAGAAAAAAAAAAACCACCACACACATTTTTTCAGCACATGCACAACTGATACAGAACTGGAGCTGATGTCTGGAATGCTAATTAACTTGTGTTGCTTGTTAATCCTTCGTTCTGCAAAAACTGTTTTTCCCTTTTCAATTAAATTTGTTTCTCAACAGCTTTCTGTCCCCACAACCAACTTAAAAAGCTCTGTGGCTCAACCAAAACAATGAATTATTAAGAACAACTATCTCATACTTTTTCTAAATTCATCTAGAACACTCTCGCTATTATTATTATATTACAAATCAACCTTGTTGCAGTATTCCTTATCTTTTCACTTCAAAATACAGCAGAGAAAAGATCATTGTACCAAAATGACTGGAACTTGCACAGAAAGTCAGCCAAGTCACTAGTACACAGCTTAGAGTTGAAAGACAACAACATAAAAAGAAGAAGCCTGATGCCTAATGGTAGATAGCAAATAAAGATAATTTAAAATATCCTCCATCAATCTTGCTATTATCTTTGTGATGCCGCATACATTTCTGTGATGACAAACTGGTTAATGTTTATTTCATTTTATTTATAAGAATTTTTCATCACAAAATACACTAACAAACTATCAGTCACCCTGAAATTAAATAATAAATAAAATTATACAGTCACACATCCTATCATAGTCAAGAGAGGCTTATTTTTAAAGAGAATTATCTTTTATGAAAAGACAGCTTGAGCTGTCAACTAAGGTGAAAATCCACTCCTAGAAAAAGAATAGATTTAAGCCAACTGTCTACATGTGGAAGAGGCAAGCAGCTTTGGTTTAAAAACAATGCAGCTGCAGTAAACATCTCTGTACAAGATACAGCTGGATAACTAACAAAAGTTGTGAAACTCTAGCAAAGTCTCATACAAAACCAAAACAAAGCACAGACTTCTGGAGATACGTAAATAAATAAACTGAACCTGTTGAATTTAGTACATCCTGAAACAAGTATTTGGTCACAGATTTGGGAACAGCGTGCCTACATTGATTTTTCTCACTAATAGTTTCTATCTATTAAGTTAAACACACTGGAAATAAAGATTGATAACTTTTGGAACAACTACTAAACTTTCTTCAGAAATCTACAGTGAAGGGAATATTTCCAAAGGGGGGAAAAAAGAAATCTGTATGAACCAAACGATCATGTGTGATATGAACCAAAACACAGTAAGGTGGGATGACTGTGAGATTCACTACAAAACTGCATTTCTTTACTCAGACTAAAACACCAGTACAGATGCATTCAGAGCATGCAAATAAGACAGCTTAGAGATCTTTTTCTCTACATCTCTGCAGTAAGCATATTGTGATCACATGAACCCTGTCCACAGTATGAAAAGGCACATTTATCCTGTAGACTGAGACCACATCAACTCATCTCCAAACATTCATTTAATTTGTTTTTGTTTGCCGTCAAGTATTTATTTATTTTTCTGGTATTCCTCTGATTTAAGCCTCAGATTCAAATAAATCATCTATTAGATACAGCATTATTTAAAGTCAAAACTCAGATGAAGCAGTCAGCTGACAAAGAAGTTGACAACAAAGCAGTAACAACACTCCCACTGAACACGGGGTCAACATACTTCATCTGCTCACGTGGCTTTTGGAGCCCAACCACAGGCATAGATGCAGCCACCTCCAACACCTGCCATTTGCTCTTACTGCTTTATTGAGATGCCTACAGTTTACATGTTTCCTGCTTTGTATAAGTAAAGAAGTAGACCACACTTCTGCTTCACAAGAAGCATTGCTCACAAAGTTAAAAGAAAGTCCTCACCATTATTTTTATCAGTACTTCACAGAGAAAGCATTTAGTTTTCAAAGTTTATGGGTCAAATTCACGATTTTTTTTAAATTGACATCCAACAATAAGACTAAAGCTTAGACAGTTTGAGAAACAGAAGGTAATTTGCGTATCAAGAAGAAACATGGCATTTCATACAATTTAATGATGTGTAGAATCTTTCTAGTCCATTACATTCCAGCAGCCTTTTAATAATTGAACATTTTCTAAATAGCATGAAGCTGAATGATTAAAAAGAGGTCTCTCATTTTTGTAAGAAATTAATCTATTTGTTTTAATGAGGGTTAACCGTGCTCGCTCTTATTCCAGAGCAGCCTCATGAGAGAAAGCAATTATTAAACAGCTCTAAGTACCTGTGTGTAGGCTGGCACAGACACTTGTTCTAAAAGGAAGACACTTTTCTAAAAACACTTTACCCTGAAGTCTTCCTCTTCCATAGTGCAAATCCTCCACATCTGGAAGATCAAATTACTAAAATATTATGTTCTTTAGTAGGTGTTGAGGTTCAGGTTCAGGTTCAATCCACCAGACCTACAACAGATGCTCTCTGTTAACCCCTCTCCCTGTCTGATGTACTCCTCCTGGCCCGCGGTGGCTGGGGAGTCCCGGTTGCAGCGAGCAGTCAGGGGGCCTCTCCGGTAACAGGGGAAACCCTGCGCGGTGCGTCCACCCCTCTTTCCCACCCCAAATAGAGGAAAAGAAAGAGGATAAGGGAGAGAGACTTACGGCCTCCTCCCCTCCCAAATGGAAGGGGAAGGGAGTAAGAGAGAGGCTTCAGGATTAGAAAACTAAGCCAGATTTAATGAAGATAATAATAATAAAATGGGATATGTACAAATATATTCAAAACCAGTATCGAACCCAACCTCCCCCGAGGCAATTACATCACCGTCACCACTGAGGCTGTGCAGGCACTGGCAAAATCCTAGACTGGGCTCAGCAGCAGATGGGAACCGGGTTCAGGAGCTGGGTTCAGGAACACACGAATCCAGATCAAAGGCACAAGATGGTCCAAGAAGGGAAGGCCAGTGGAAAGGCCAATGAGAAGGAAAAAAGGGCAACAAGGACAAAAAGGGCAAAAAGGCAAAAGCCTAAAAAGGGGGCTTGAGATCCTCGTGATCCCTCAGCTTTATACTGAATATGACGTATATGGGCTGGAAATAGCTCGTTGGTCAGTTTAGGGTCACCTGTCCTGGCTGCTCCTCCCCACAGGTGCAGCCTTTCACCTTCTGCACCCCCCAATGTGGTACACAAGGTCAGCAGTGACCTTGGTCTGCACACACCAGTCCTTGGGAGTAACTCTAAACATCAAGTGTTATCACTGCCAGAAGCAGACACTGTCTGCAAAAACATGCTGTGAGCTTCAGCAAGTGCAGCTAGTTAGAAAAGACTCAGCTGAAAAGTAAAGTCACTGAATAGAATTGGTTTGGTTCTAACTCAAACCAGGACAGTAGGTAAATTAAATTGCGTAATATCAGCTATGGTGCTGCAGAATTTACATGGCTATGGATGGAGAAAACTATTTATAACTGAAAGTGCTTGTGCTGTCACACAGTAGTCTTGCCCTAATACTTATAAACAGGACCTAACAAAGCCTATATTACAAGGCATATCAAATCTCAAAATGCCAGAAGCTTTGTAAAGTACTTGTTAAGGACAGTGGTCTTCCTGTAACTGTGGTCAGACTCTCCCTTAAGATTAACTTTTACCCTGAATTTTTAGTATTTTGTGGGTTTTTTTCTCTGCACTGTCTGTTATTCATCTCCTCAAAATACATGAGATGTTTATATACATGTAGTTTTAAGACATGTATAGTTTCAAGACAGTTGCATGGAATGGTATCCTTTTTCCAGCTTGTTCCATGTCTAAAGGTCCAGTTGCCTTACTGACTATAGCTGGGACTTTAAAGACTTTATTTCATTGACTAAAGTGACTCTGACACCCAAAACATAACCTCTGGAGAGACTGAGAAGCTCTCTTCAGCCTCAGTAGCAAGGGAATCAGTCATAACTGGCTACACAGCGTTGGATTAATTTTAAGTTCTAGTCCATACAAAACAAAGGTTGGAGGTGAGTAATCATCTCTGAAGTCAAGTTTGTAAAAAAAATGCAAAACAAGGATGTAAAGCTGATTTCCTCCAACGAAGAACAGATATCACAATCAATCATCACTAATACGAGCAGAAGTTGTGCTGTCCACTTCTAAATAAGACTTCTTTTTAGATTTCTCTCTCTTTAAAAATCGTAGATAATACATGTCATTTTCACTACAGTAGCACAAATTTCTTGTGCAATTCCCCTGCTGCTCCCTGTTCTTTTAATTGCATTCTCAAACACACATTATCAAGACTATGCTCCCTCTGGAATAACTCTCTTCATTTTCAAGCACAGGAATCATTTTCTATTTTCCTCTGCACTGACACAGATGTTAGCCTCATGTCTCAAAGAAATGAAGCTTACAGTAGGAATATGCATCTGTGCATGTCTATTTGTCAATATATAAGAACGGGGTACAAAGTCCAATATCAACTGAATTTGAAGGCAGATAGCAGCCTATGCTCCTCTCTAATATAAATCTTCTAAAAAAAAAACAACATCCTCTAACTAAGAGTCAGTGCATCAATATATATATATATACACACATCTAGATTTAAAAAAAAGAATCAAAGAGCCAAAAAACCCTACAAAACCTGGGTAGAACGAAAGGATTAAAATTCTATGCCTAATAAAGAAAGAAAAAACAAGCCTTTGGGATTTTTAGGATATAGCAGCAAATGTGATAGTTCTCTATAGCCAAACTGAAGAGCCCTCAGCCTTGCTATCTCTTACACTGCTAATCAGAATTCAGGCTCAACAGCATTTCTATCACAAAAGAGGACAGCAATTAGCAAAAGTAACCAAGTGCTTCTGTTTTCATAAGTGATATGATGGCTGACTCAGAAGGACAGTTAACCAGCAAATTATAATTGAACATGACAAGATTGTTCCATATTGACAAAAAAATAATAATTAAAAAAAAAGATCAGGATCACAATGTTTACCATTTTCATTTGCACTGTTGTGCTATTCTCATTAGTTACCAGCATTCTATATCTTTATACTAAGGATCAATGATCTAGTTTATTAGCAACAGGTGGTAGACAAAAACATAAAGGAAAACGTAAACCTTTTTATGCCTTAATTTCTGGAGTAGTTCACAACAGCCTCAAAACAGATTATTAAAAATCTAAATGTAAGTATTCTAGTATTATTAACATATAACAATATTTTTTCAATTATTTTACAGTAATATAGGATTAGAGCTGGAAATAACGTTTGCATTTTAAAATAGAACTTTACTGAGTGATCTGTTTTTCATTCTACTCCACCAGCACATTGTGTCATGCCTGTCCTCTCCTAAAATTCAAGTCCTATTAAGTGGTTTATTAAAAGCTGGCAAGAATCTAGGATTTTTAGTTGCTGGTGCTAGCAAAGAAAACAAGGCTTCCCTCACTGCTCATCCTTCCCCAATAATAAAACAATAAAAGCTTTCATCATTTTACAAATGCTATCTATTAAATCCTAAAAAGGTGACCTTCAAAGAACACTCTAATTCAGACAGAAAAATTCCAACACAGCTATTCCTTCGGGGCCTTAGTTTTGCTTCCTTCTCTCCCTGCCCCTAAACACCACACACCTTCATTGGATGAATCAAGAATAGTCAAAAATAAAAACAACTAACTAAGCACACGGGGGACAAAATAACCACACGATATATTTAAGAGCGTTTTGTTGATGTTGGTTCTGCATTTGGACAGAAGGCACATGGCTGTCTCAGTATCTAAATTTTGCAGAGAAATTACAATAGACGAGTTCTTTTCTCTCAGACTCATGAGCCTGTGTATTATTTCTAGGATAACATTAGCTAATAAGTCTAAAAAATACACATCTGTAAATATAACTGACATTCTCCTAAGTTTATTCTCATGCAGAAGAATGAAAACAACTTGGAATTTATAAACAACAGAAGATCCGAAGTTCTTACAGACTGAAGTGAGGTGGGAGAGAAAGGGGAAGTATTTTCTACCAATCCCAAATAACATGAAAGTATCTTTTGCTGTAATTAACTGCATCCATGGCAGGAATAGTTTGCTGTACTAATGAGATGATTACGATCACACTCCCTACTGTTCCTAAAATACTTCTTTCTCACAATCTTTGGGATAGTTTAAGTAACTAAACCAATTTACACTGTTTTCAATAAGCAATAATGGATTTATATAAATATTTGTTTTCAGAGGATATTGATCTTTCAGCAAGAAGTCATTTTAAAGGAATATGACAAATATAGTATTCAAAATTTACATGCAACACAGTTAATGATCACACAAAAATGTACCAACAAAAAATCCACCTAATGCATTTTAAAAACATACATTGAGTTAGTTCACTTAGGACATATTTAGTTATTTAAAAGATTAATTCTTAAGGAAAGATGGTTTATGAGATACACTGTTTGTCTACCCACCCATAACTTTTGATCTATTTGGCAATTTTCAACTAAACATAACAGCAAGTGAAGCTTTTGAACATACAAAGGTCAAAGTTTTGTAACCAACACTCATCTGGTAAAGAGCCCTTAAATGTGTTTATCAGAGGAATGACAATTAAAACTCATTCAAAAAACTTGCAGCAACCAGCAAATCTGTAAATCTAAACCAGTAACAGCATGGGCTGATAACTGTCCAGACAAAAAAAAACTAGCAACAGAGAAAAGAGCGCATAGAAACAATTAAGAAAATAAGCCTATTCGTTCTTTTGCCTACGGGAAAACCTGTTTTTAAGAAGAGCTTTCAGAAAAGACCCTTTTTGTTATTAGGGTATTATCTCATGGCGTTATTAAAAAATTTCCTTGTCACTGTCAAATCTTGGGCTGAGTACACAGTCTTCCGCTTACTCTGATTCATGTTAATGACTTTCCCAAATGAAATCATTAAGGTGTGACAGACAGAAGGCTATAACCTTCACAAAATTTTTCATTTAAATTACAGAAAAACAACTGCATTGTTCTGAAGCCTTAATGTCCATTTACTTTCTAATTTAATTGTTATACATTGTGTTCTATGGTTACTCACTGAGTTTGGTAGGAACCTTAACATCTTAAATTTCTGAATTCCTAGTTTATAAGGTCTTCAGGGAAAGGAATTTATCTTCTGGTGAACCTTACTGTGGAGCATATAGATGTTATTATAAAACAAATAATGAATAAAATATGGGGAGGAAGGCTAGAAAATGTGCTATTATGGTCTTACTTCACTGATTTATGGTTCATATCCGACTAATAATCCTTTCATGTCTTTCAGATTCTTTTACTGTCAAGGCTTTTTGACACACACATTCTATTCCTCTACATGTAAATGAAGAAACAGAGTATCTGGGAGAAAGACAGAGGACAGAAGCAAGCTGAAAGGCAATCTCAGAAAATGAGATTATTAGATTTTCTAGGAAACTCACACTTCCATTAATTATACACAGCTACTTATATAAAAGAGCATAAAATGGTAGAATGAATTTAAAACTATGCAACTAAATCCCAAGGGAAACAAACAGGTTCTACTTCAGTGGAATTCTACCTTACAGTCGTCCTATTAAAAGCAAAGAAATTGCCTGCAAAATAGGGCATAACTTAACATAAATGAAGGTGGCAGAATCTGTCCTTTAATCTATAATGCTATTTAAGGGATTATTTGTACTACTGCATCTAGTAAATTAGTTTGCAAAATGCATTAGATAAACAAATTAGTGACATAGATTTTTCTTAAGCTTGTAAAGAGAACAGAGGAAATGGCACTGATTATTTCCGCTGTTACCATCATTAACATTGAAATTAAGGGTTGCAGAAGGGAGCATTTAATTTTAAATCTCTTTACTTCAGTCTTCAAAAGAAGCCTCCAATATATAAGAAAACTTGGTCTATACCAGGGGAATTGCACTGATCCTAGGTTAGATACATACAAAATAAAAAGTGCAGCTAATACAAACTTCGACTCACCAGGAAATGTTTTAAAAACAACAGAGTAGCACCAACAAGGCTGGGCTAAGCTACAGTCACTCCTAAGCATGATCAGCCATGCAAACATGTGCAAAAACCTCAAGCTAAAACTAGCATTAAAAATTAATGCCAGAACTACAATGTGAATTTCCTATTTCTCCAGTTTCATTAGGATCAAAATTTCAGTCAACTGTTTACCTGAACACAGATGACAACACTGAAACTAAATTGAGGAAAGAAAGAAGCCTTTCTGCTCACTTCAGGCTCTCCCTTGCCTTCAGGCTAACTGCTCTTAACTCTGCTGAGCTAGCATTTTTAAAGCAACATTCTGCCTTTCACCGTTGAAATCCACTGGAGACAGCATTTTGAGACCTCTGAGAACTGCAAAGTAAGGAACTCTACATCTCTACATAAAAGCTTAATTCATCTCAAGCTACTATTTCTGAGGGGTTTTCATCTTACTGCCCCTATTAACAGGCTTAACTTAGTTCATTTAGAAAATCTGCACCATTTTCTTGAGCGAATTCACTGCAAGACGTAATACAATACCAGTAGTATATTGGGCTACACTGAGTCATAAACAATGACTTTGTAATTGAATAACCAACAGCAATTAAAGACCAGCAGATGTCAATACATGTATAGATAGCCATAAAGCTCCAAATCAATACCTGCCTCCAGCTCCATTAGTGAAGACACATTCCCATTCCCTAAGGGCTACTGAAAGTGACATGAAGAAATAGTTGCAATTTTTGTAGAAACTTTCAACTGTTTGACTATTTGGTACCAAACGACTTTATGAAGGTAAAGGATTCAAAATGAATAATGAAAGATTATTCGTATTTTAAGATAAAAAGTGACATAGCCTTTCAGGCACAGTTTTTAAGTAGCCCATGCTCCTGGGGAAAGATGCTTCCCTACTGCTGCTTCTCGTTGGGGCGACAAGCAGTGGTGAGCCATGGCTTCTCTTCAGACCCACACACCACTGGGGATGGGGCTCATACCTGAACTGCTTCCAGTCTCCTCTGGGAAAACATGCAGACTACACGATTTTTATTTTTTAAACATCATCTTGAAGCAGTTTCCATGTCATCTGACATGCACAGAAACACACATCACTGTTTGGAAACTTCTTATTTAAACTGCCAGAAAAACCATTCAGAAGCTAGTAATAATGCTGCAACCCTCTGGTGTGGACAGACCGGGCAGAGGAGTGTGAAAGCGAAGGGTTCACCTCTGGATTTCTTATGACTCCATATGCAAGACCAGACATCCCACAACTGTCACGACCTAATTTGTACAAGAACACAGATATGCCAGAGAGGTTTGGTCCAATTCACAAGACGACAAGTAACTCCAACTTAGAAACCACCAAGTCGTAGCTGTTACAGTCTTGACAGACACAGGTCCCGAGCAAAGAAACTTTCCCAAACTGAACAGTGTTAGGAAGGGTCTGAACAACCTAAGAAATAGTACTACTACATACACTCCCAGTTTTCAATGCACTTCATTTAATATCCTTTCACTGTATCGCAAGTTACGTTCTTCCACTGGACAGTCATCTGTCTTTGTATATGCTACAAGAAAGCAACTAATCCTTTCCTGTGCCCTTCATTTTCACACATCATAAAACCACTCACACTATTTCACACCATGGACATCATCTTAAGAAACAGTAAGTAGTCACATTCCATGTGTGTTGGTATACAGGTTACTTAGTGTGATGTACAAGAAGTCTACTATGTGGAGTAAGTAATTTCAGAGTTTTACTACTGGTATTATCTTTAGAATGCAAAGATTTTAAAGTGGATTTACTGAAACAGGGAGATAACGGAATTTAATTTAAAAAGTAAAGATCAGTATTTACGTAAGTCAATTTAAGATTTTTTTTCTACCTTTATTAAGGTGATAGTCCAAAAATCAGAATGATGCTGGTAGCTCCTAAAGAAGTTACCAGTTTACAGGCACAGTTCATCTATTATACACATAATCTTCCAGAAAGGAAGAGAAGACGCTTTATAAAATTAACTACTTCATAAAGAAGCATTTTAAACATTAACTCGTAAATTTACCTACATTAGATTTTTCAATGCTAACATTCTCAGTGCTAACATTAAAGCAGATGCCTAAAACACAGGGAAAAAAAGCAGAAGGAACCAGAATCAGACTTGACCTGCACTGAGTACCTAAACTCACTTATTATATTTATTCTCTTTTTCTGAAAATATTAACCAAATCTAGAAATGTCAAAGAGGTAGTAATACAATGAATTTTGTTGTTACTCATTACTCATAAGTAATGAGAAGAGAATTTTTAAATTTGGAGTTTTAATGTGATGCAGTAGGAATTCACAACATTATTAGTATTTTTCACACTTATGCAGAAGCCATCTTTCTCCTCTTCAAAAGCTATCCTACTTTACTTTATCCTGGAAAGAATCTAGATAGGAGTTTAAGCATAAATTCGTTTTATTTTAGAGAATTTCCAAACTTTCCTGATCTACCTTAAGGAGAAAAGGTAACCTTTTTATGGTGCAAGGTATTGCAACTTCATAATCCTAATCCATTTGCGCATTCTGCAATGCTTTGGGTTCTTGAATGCACACCATTTTTCACTACAGATAAGTAGAAAACCCAAGAAAATAAGTTTGTCCACTGTGCAAGTATTGCTTCATACTTGTGATAAATTGTCTTCCACTCTAGGAGCCCTAAGCAGTGATTCTTTTTTATGGCCCTAGACTAATAATTCATGTGACCGTAAGAAAAGTAGAACAGTAACAGGTTTAGGCTAAGAAAAGTTCAAGTTGTTTTAGAATAAACTTTTTTTTTTTTTAAAGAGAGAGATAAAAAGAAGAAGAAAAATTAAGGAAAACAGAAGAGAATCTACTTGAAAGAAGATTATTATATTCTGTTTCTCTTAAAACTATCAGTGACCTTTTCCGTACTTTTTTCAAGCACTTTACAAATGCAAATTTTTTATCATGTAGTATATATTAAAACATCTGGCAGATTTAGCAAGAAGTGCAGCTTTTAAGAAGATATTTTGAGAGTCTGAAAAGTTGCTTTTTCTGCATTCACTTTTCTACTGCCATTAATTCAGTATTTCTAAGTATTTAGGGGATGAAAGTTGGGGGTGGGGGGCAACCTTTGAAAATGGAATTTGGAAAAGAACAGTAAGTTACTGGGTTTTTTGAAAGACTCAAGATGGGACTAATTTTTGAAAGCAGCGTCAGAAACACAACAGCATTAAAACTTTCAAAAGAAGATAACTATGAAATAAGAGAGCTCCTAAAGTTTCCAATTTGGAAAATATTACAGGTTATTAAGTATTGGCAAGTAGTTCAACTTTTAAATATTTTTTACATATGCCCATGTGCACGTACATTATCTAACTCTACAAGGCAGATAAAACATTTACAGATCTGTATATGCTTTTGCAGTAGACATACTAATACTCACGGACTTCTCAAAAATAGGTTGGACTACTAAGATCTACTACTTTTATGCCAAAATACACTTTGACACTGCCTTTTTTAAATGGCTTTACGAAGTTTGTACTCAAAGAGATAAATATGCAATCTTATTTGAATATTTTTAATCACTGAACATGTATTTCAGAAAACATCACCATGGCATTACTCTTCTAACATCTGATACCTCAAGCCATGTTCACTACAAAAATTACTGTAATATGGCATATTTGTAATGTGTATCAGTTAACATTCATGACATTATAAAATGGCTACCAATATTAAGGTGTATGGAAAAAAATATTTTAAGAAAGCACAATTCAATGCATTGAAGACTGATTTTAAAAGTCTGGACTTCTCAAGTGATAATCATTTATTAACTTGCCTTCAACTAGCATTGGAAAATTTTCTCAATTTGTTTACACCTTTGCCTTTCTGACTCTGGTACACTATTTTAAAACCAAATATTAATCTATTAGCCTGTTGTAGGTTTGTTTGGTTTGGGTTTTTTGGGGGGATAGGGGTAGCTAGAAAGCTACGAGGTACCATGGAACAGATACGATAGAAACACCCAAAATATTACATGTCATTCTGCAATGATCCTGACACTAACAATATGCTGTGGATGAGTTTGAGGAGAAAGGGCAAAGATCACCATCACAGGGAAAGGTGATGATGACAGTTTACAGTAAGTCATTCCATTCTTTCACTGCAACTAGTGAAGAATAGCTATAGGTGAAATGAAGGAAGAGGAGGGTGTACACTGCACAAGGCCAGGCACAAGAAACGTAATCACATCTTTACAATGGATACAATTATCAAAAGCAGAAAATCTCAATGTAGTTCTCAACATAGCCTTTGAAGGCTCTAGGACATGGGAAATTAGTGCAATCTGGATGCACACCTTCTGGGTGTGACCCATCACACCCAACAAAAATCCCGACTAGGAAAGTAATGCACTGTCTAGCCATCTTGTTTGAATTCAACTGAACATAAAACTATGCTTGTTTGAAAAGATATAAGTAAAAAACATTAATAAATCATTCATATTTTGGAGGATAGCACCACTTTCCTTCCGCTATTTAACCACATCCAGAACAAAGGCACACACCAAAAAGAAAAGGAGAGGTGCAATATAACAACATGGAAGTAGGAATTATTATTTGTCTGTTCTGGTTGATGTGTAGGTCTGAATACAAATTAACACACACACATTTTAAAAGGGAAAGGAAACATTTTAAACTATGGACACATTGTCAAATTGATAAAACTTAACAACTCTATGTCAATAAAAATTCTGAAAATATTGTAGCGGCTTCATTAAATGACATGTGAGAGTATGTTTTGTACCTAAGTTAGGAGGAATCTACAAGTAGAAGAGCAACTATCCTGAAATTATACTACTGTGTAATATTAAAATCAGAATGAACAGATTTCTCTTTTGACCGACCAAGTGCAGAAATAAAAAAAATATATTGGTAGTTCTAAGACTTTCTTCTAGTTTTACTCCTTCACCATCCCCAATGTATTTTATTATTTTTATAAACCATAAAAACTGAAATGCTAGAAGTGATAATATGCCAAAGCCCTCATCTCTAAGGTAATCTCTCTTTTTTATATATATATTTAAAATAAAACAAACGACCAAACCATGAAAGACTTGCACATATATAGTGGAACATCCTGTTCTTCCATATGAAGTCAATAAATTACACATAATTACTTCTAAAACTTCTAGGACAATAATGCATTTAACCCTTAATAGCTACATGGCAGAGAAATGAAAACATGAATTTTGATCATATATCTTCTCATTAAAGCCCAAAGTGTGAAGACAGAAGAATAAGCTAATATCTTGCATGTATGCATAGCAAAGTACTGGTAACCAAGCAACCAGCAGGAAACATGTCAGAGAGAAAAAGCATATTTACAGCCCTAACAGCCTCTCATTTATACCCAGCTACAGATACTAGTTGCAGGAGAGGATCAGAAAGCAGTCATTGCCTTTTCCCCCGCCTCCCCATTTTGCTTTACAACAAATATTCTCTGGTTTTAATTGGATTAATCTCACATCACAATAGATGCCTTAATTCCACTTTGCATCCTAATAAAATAAGATGCCTAAATTCTGCATGAATAGATGCACAAATACAGAATGCATCCTGAACTTTTTTTCTACTTGTTTGATTTTGTATTTTAATAAGATTCTGTCTTAGTATTGGATGTGAATTATAAACTTTTTCTGTAACATCAACAGAACACCCAGGTAAATACATACATTAATATTAACAATCAGAAATAGATAGCATATATATTCAACAAAATTATTCATACAGAGATAATTATTCACATAGATAGCATACTTGTAGAGTTATACTTTAGCCTTCAAGTTCTTAAAATTCACTACAAATTACAGAAGTTTATAAAATCCCCAAAAGAAAAATTAAATTTTTTAATTCATTTATCTGTCACTTTTAAATATACCAATGGCAAACAGGAAGGTTTTCAGATATATTCACACTAAAATGTTTCTGAGAATGCAAGTATAGCACAAGCAATGTCTATCAATTTTTCGTCAAACTAAAGGATTCTCAAGACTTTGGAAAAAAAAACTGCATTGACTAACTTGAATTATTTCAGCTGGGGAACAGAAGAATGAATGACATGTTAAATACTTTTTTTTTGTACTATGTTCCCTTTTTATTATTTTGATATTCCTATCTAATGTGTACCTAAACAGAGCCATTAATGCATGTATGTTGATCGGCGCGCCTGGTTCTCGCTACACCTAACACACACTTGCCAAACACACCAGAACACACACGCATATGGGACAAACGTCTTTTGATTTGAGTTTTGGTTGGAGCTACAGGGCCTCCAGAAGCCTTTCCAGAGCAGATTTCTGCTTCCTCAGAGACAAACACCATGTTGAAGAATTGCTCCTACATAGCACACATAATTTCTATTTTTGATACAAATATTGGTGCTAATAATTTAAGGTCTATCACTTAAATGGAAATGGACACAAATGACAAGAGGGATTGCTCCTAATTTCTAATAAAGATTTCTAATAAAGTTTATTTATTGCTTTGTAATCAAAATTTAAAAATTACAGTAATTACACAGTCATCTAGAAGCCCAGTATGTAATTTAATTTTATTTGATCACCATGATACTTGTACTCTTTATTATAATCATGTGTACAATTTAAATCATGCTCACTGCATTACAGGTTATTAACTCAAAGAAGATTTAATAAGATGACAATATAACCAATCTGATTCTGAAATAAATCTTTAAAAGGCAGATCATGAAGAGGAACAGCAAAGTACAAGTGGTAACTTCTAGGACTGCCAGTGGCATCAGTCATTTCTTCTTTCAACTGTCAGTGATATGGTAACACTTTATATACCATAATCAAAGAACTATGTAGCAATAATCAAAGAAAAGATGGAAACAATAGCTGAGAAATAGAAAGCAGTGCTGCTAAACAAGCCTTGCATTAGAACTGAACTTTAACACTTCATCAGTTTAAGATACACAGATTGAAATAGAATGCAGAAGAGAAACATTGACACATATGCTCATGTATTTTCCTCTGTTTTCATTCTACAGCTTATGGTATATGGGGCTATGTTCATTCATATAAACATAATTTCATGCAACGTTAGCTTAAACAGCTACTAACATTTAGAAAGAAAATAGGTTGGGGGATATGGCGGAGCTGGGTGTGTGTTCCTGAAATCACAGGACTTAAACAGGCTTCGTGGGATCATCTAGACCTTTTTCCTTCCCAAGGAGGCCCACCTACTCCTGTGTCATTCCTGGAAGATGTCTTCCGAACTTGATGTAGAACATCTTCAGTGACAGATAACCCCCATTGTCTTTAGAGAGTTTATTCAAAATGTTCTGCTGTTCTCACATGAGAATTCTTTTTTTGCCATATTTAACCTAAAACCTACCTCACTGTGATGTACTTGCTATGTTACTTTTGGTCTACACCATGAAGATGTGTCCAGGCTGCAACTGCGGGGCTGCAGCTGGGGCCCTGCCAGGCAGCAAGCTCCACAGGAGCCAGGAGTGCTCCCTTAGAGCTCGTCAGATCACACCAAGAACACTGCACTCTGCTTTCGGCCCCCAATAAAGACACAGATGGACTGCAGCGACTTCAGCAGAGACCCACCGCAATGGTTGGAGCACTTGTCCTGTAAGGAGAGCCTGAGGGAGCCAGGCTTCTTCAGCCTGCATAAGAGATGGCTTTGGGGGGAACCTAACAGTACTCTGCCAGTACCTACAGGGAGATAATATTTTGGAATCAGGCTGTCCACTGTGCATGGTGGGAAGACAAGAAGCAACAGGGAAAAATTGAAATGAGAGGTTCAAACTGGATATAAGGAACAACCTTTTCCTCACGAGTCAGGCAGTGGAGCAGGTTGTGCCATTGTCAGCCTTTGAGATTCCTACTGGATAAAGCCCTGAGCAACTGCCTCTGACCACAGCTGACCTGGCTTGTTCAAAAGGCTGCACTAGAGATCTCCTGAGGACTTGCCAACTTGAATTATCCTGTGATCCTATAATGTCCATACAGCCTCTATCATCAAATATGCAAAGCCTAAATCCTCCATTTCATCTTGTTTTCCTTTACAACATACAAATGGTTGTACTATTCAGACTGATGGTCCATCACACAATATCTCACCTCCCTAACTTTTCACAAGTAGTTGCCCCAGGGCAAAGTGAAACAACAGGATACTCTCTCCTCCCTAATGCCTCAACTAAGTGGACTTTTGAACCTGACAAAATGTCCAGAATTCTCTAATAGCCACTGCTTCCTAGTGCTGTCAAATAAGTTAGATATTCAGTCAGAGGGGATCTATTTAGCGCAGATTTACGAAAAAGAGACATTCAACACTTGTTTTCCCCACTTTCACCTGTTCACAACTTTCCTCCCTGCTCAGCAGCAGGGCAATTCCTTATTTTCTTTGCTCATATTTGTTCAAAAACCTACAGCACAACTAGTAGCAGAGATAATTAGAAACAAACAGCAACTTTAATTACTCTTATGCTAGGGCCTTTGCATGCTTCTGCTCTGCTTTTTTGCCACAGCAGACTAATTCTGTTCCTTGACAGTGACCAGGATCACTTCCTTTCTTCTACTTCTAACAAAAGTATAAAAAAAAAAAAAAAAAAATGTATGTACATGCTTTAAAAACTGCTGAATAATATCTTTTTAACAGGCCAAATTCAGAGTTTCTGAATTTTGGTGGTTTTAGTTTTGAAGAAACTGTCCATTTTATTTTCTATTTTTCTCCCGTCTTCAATCTCTCAGTTGTTTTCCACCAAAATGACAGCTATGGATCAGTAGTGCAAAAATGGGAAGATATCATAATAACGGCAAAAAACCCTCCTATCCGTCTTATTTTTCGTCATTATAAATAGAATTACAATGTCTTCCTGGACAACAAATAAATACATCCCATTTTTAAAGACACAACTCCAATGAAATAACATTTTATAATGTAATGCATTCATTCTACTTATTTTCTCTGTTGAGTGCCAAAGTTTCTAAGTAAGAAATTTATTATTTAATCATAAAAGTCGAGAAAACTCAGCCCCAAACTCACATTAAAAAAACCCCATATTATATCTAGTTACAGTTTGTTAGAACAGTGTGTTCCAATATGGGCTTCAGTAAACCAAAATTATACAACTTGCAGTACCATTTGAAGCATTTGTAACTTTTAGTGCACTGAAGTTGCCAAGAAACCCTGAGAAGCAGATGGGCATTACTGCTGTCAAAATGCAACTAGTTACACCAGAAAAGGAATGGGTCTGTCATACGTACAGACAAAATGTTTAATATTACAGCTTTCTATTGTTTCTTATTTTTATTAACTAAAAGCATAAGTGAACTTCCATTTTTTAAAAAATTATTTCATTAGGAGATTTCACTAGTGGCATCACTATTTCTATTCTAAGAACATGATCATAAAAGTAAGTAAATAATCACTATCTGAGCAACAGTTACATTTCCAGAATTCCCTGAATCTCTGCCTCTAAAACTTTCCTTACTGAGTGCCACAAAACCAAGCTTGATTAAAATCTTAATTTGTTTTAAAAAAAACCCAACACCTTCAAGACAAGAACTAAATGCAAGCATTTAATCTCAGCTTTCAAGATGTTTCTTCTTCTATGAAAAATAGATCCTCATTCACCATTATTCACTAAAAAAGCAGCTATCACATCCACTACAAGGTTATAGTTCTTATACCAGTATAAATACAAATATAAATCATGTAACTTAGGAGAAATTCCTATTTCAGATCAAAAATTCTTCTTTCAAAGTCACTGTCAGTAATGTAAAATTAAAGCTTACCTGAGACATGCCTTCTATGTTTGATTACTCCAATGTCATTTTCTGAACATCACTCTCACCAGAGAAGGTGCTTGCTTACTCCAAGAACATCCAATAACACAACTTCCAAATGGCCGTGACATTGCTTCCTCTCTTTAACAGAAGTTTAATTTAATATTTTTGAACATATATCCTATGGGTTTATCTCAAAATGGTACAATAAGTGCTGAAGTTGTCCTACTAGCATGGTCTGCATAGAAGATTACAGTGATCTGGAACACATATAGGAAATCAAATGTCTAAATCAACGTGCTCAACATACATTTTTAATGACTCTCACTGCAATTATACAACTATATTCTGTTATAGCAACAGAACATTCATAATCTCTTTTGCTTTCAGAATTAGATTGCCCGATCAAAAGAAATTGTGCTTTGTAACAGAAGGTACGTTTTGTACTCAGCCATCCTCATTTGGACTACCTTCAAGGTGGAGATTGTTCACCAAGGTGTTTCTAGAGATAGCAGCATCTCTCAGGTTGTTGGAGGTAAATGTCGCCTTTAATTAATTAAACAAACAGCACTCATTTCCTCCTAGGTAGAAAATGCTGTCAGCCATAATATATTTAAGATACTTTTTGCAGGTTTTGTTACTGAGATAACAGAAAAGCAGATGATAGAAAGTGAGGTCCCTGAAGCATGAATATATGTCCATAGATCCAATGAATTTTATATATCTATATATATCTATAAAGGCACTCAAACACCTTTTAACTGTCTCAACCTATACACAAAATAGTCTCAAAATATTCTTTGTATCTCACTGATTGATAAAGTGCTTTCATTCATCTGATCTGTTCCTAAAGGTACTGAAAGAGCATGCAGCTGTTTTGTAAGTCCCATTTGCTTCTAGATTTTCTGGACCAGCCAAATAAAAGCTGAAGCACACAGGTAACAGTCAACTTCTACACTCTAGGATTTAATTTCATATTTTTATGTCTCTCTGTTAAACTGTGCTTCACAGTACTGTAATACCCTTCCCATCCCTCCACTCCCAAAGGGGGGAAAAAAAAAAAAACCCAAAAGCCTCTTGGCTAGCTACCTCCCAAAAAACCATTCAAATTGTAAAAAAGAAGTGACTAGGAAGACATACCATCCTGAAAAAGGTAGGTCAAAGAAACCTCCTAGAGAGACAAAGGACTGAAGGGCACAACTACCACCTGCATACACAGCCAATTCCATCTAAGGGGAGAGCTTCATGGAACCCTTCTCTATAAAAATGCCCAGCAGGAAGCAAGGCCTGACAATTCCGAAGGTACTCAAAGGCTCAGGACAAACAAAAATCACAGCTTAACTTCCTGTTCCTTCTCATCACACAATTGGTCATGCCTCCACCAGAGACATTTTAACTGAATATGTATTATTTTTCAAGTGTTGAATTTTAATGTCCAGCTCTATTTTAAAGCAGCAGTCAACGAGACAGGCTCGTTGACAAAGCAGTTCTCTGACGCATACTAGAATCAGATGTAGAAGGCACACACGTTAAGCAGAGCAATGGGAAAGGGCAGTCCAGTTCACCGATAACGCAGGCATCCATCTCTGTCAGCTCAGGTCAGACACGTCCCTGTCCTACAGGCACTGCAGCTGCAAGATGTGCCCTGAGGCCTTCTTTGTGCTTCCATACAGCCCTGTTGCCTCTCACCCGGCTCATGATGCTCGTGCCTCCTTAGCCTGCAAATCTTTCATTTTCTACCCAAATTTGCTTCACACATGGACTGGCAGAATGGCACTGAGATAGCAAGCAGTCTTTTGCTGCCAGTCTGCAGGATGCTTGCACTGTGGCAGGAGATCGTGTGATGAATAACACAAGTATGAGTCTTGTGCTCCCCTCTGAGACTTGCCACTTGTGTAATTGAAAGAAACTACAAAGATTCCTTAAAAATAAAGCTGACATCAGACGTAAAGCATGATAGTCACAACCCGACTGACAAATGCACTCATATGTTGAGTCATTCACAAAAGCAGTTCAATGGAAATGGAAGAGAATTACTCAAGTACCATTTAAATAATTACTATATAATTATTAAAAGTTATTGGGTCTTTCCTACTGCACATTCCAAGTCCAGATGTAGAAAAGGAGCACTGGCCACTGATCAGCAGCTAAAGGTATAAGGAACACTTTTAACCTGTATTTTCAGCGACAAAACCATAGTTGCATGCCCAAATAAATATTTGAAGATGCTACCACCATTACCCCAGTACTACTCACCAAGAGGTTAACTGTCTCCTAGAACATCTTTATTGACAAACTTTTAAAAATGCAAGTAAAAAAACTGTAACTGAGCAAAATTAAAACACCCAGTGTCTCTATCAGATAAGTAATATGTTATATATAGGTTAATTTGCCCTCCTTTTGCTTACTCAATGTGGAGTGTAGACAGTTACTTGATGGACTGTGTTGAAAACAATATCCATTATAATCTATTTTTCCTACCTTTCCTTGGATCCCACAACTATAGCATCCTTAAGATCATAAAGATACATTTGGTACCAAACTACAATCTTTCTAAAGATTCTAAAATGATTTTTAAACAGTTCATGAATCATAGATTAGCTTAGAAAAGGCACCTCTTACATGTGTTTATTTTTTCTCCTCCTCCTGAGCAAGAATCCTGGTCTCTCCTCAACAAGTCGGCAAAGGTGACTGTCCTTGTTTGGCCAGGACAGGGTTAATTCTGGTGCAGCCAGGCTATGCAGAGCCCCACCATGGCTTTACTAAACTACCACAGTGACAAAGCTCAGCTCCCAGGATCAACTGCTAAAGCGTGGACTAAAACGCAAAAGCATCAAGCTATCAACAAAGAACATCCCTTCATCCATATAAAACTACAAGATAATATATGTCATGATGCAGGGACATCTGAAAGTTTCTCATCTCTGATTTTCTGGGCTTTCAACATGCACTCTCGAAGGAGCCTTATTCATTGATATTTCCCTTCCAAATGAAAGCGGTACTGGATTCCTTCCCCCTTTGGACTTTCTTATCTATTGTTAGAACTGCTTCTTAACCAGCCTGTGAAAGCAAATTCCTTACTTCATTCATTCTTATTTCTTGCAAAGGCCCCAATAGATGTGGCAGAATTACAGGACTGAAATGTATAAGCTAGAAAAGGTTACTTAATAGACTGGACAGTAACATAAATAATTAACAAGAGTAAACTAAAATTCCAGTATTTTTCAATGTTGATTTATAAAGTCGTTGTATAATGAGCTAGATTTTAAACTGTACCACTGCAGTAGTCCTTGTTTCTGTCTTGATTATCAGGCAGCCCAAATTATTTTTTGTGTATTGATTTCACTTCAAAATCACCAAGCTTATAAAACGAGTCTTTAGAAAATCCTACATACGGTCTGAAAGCTGGAAGAAAGGATTTATCTTCACACAAAATATATATGTGGAAGTAGACATACCGCAGGAAGATTATAGAGGTTCGTGAACAAGACTTGGCTTCCTGCCTCTCCTGGAAAGCTTCAAGAAACCATTTCTCATTCACTGGGAAACTGGCAAATTTTGTTGGTGCCCTTTGCAGGACAGCCCTGCTTGTTAGCAGAATATAAACATCTAGGGCATTTGTCACTTCACAAAACAGAAAATGAGGACCACACAACAGCACAATAACACCACCTGAACTACGGGTGTGAGTTTTCAGATGGGCGACTATCTGCTGCACCGGACCTACAGCGAACACTCTTTACACTACCAAAAATAATACAGGAAACCAATAACCTTTTGGATAAGGCTGAAACAGAACAAATTGTGAACCTAAGCTCAACTGAAGATTGAACAATATAACTTGAGTGAAATTAATCTATTAGAAAGTAAAGACATAACATTTTACAGCAACAATTGTAAAAGAAAAAATAATCTTTTAATCTCAGTAATTTTGCCACCATGTAGTATTTTTGAATGGAATTTTTTTTCAAAATTATGTAAGATGCAAATTAAGATAAGAATGGATCTATACCTGATTGCATTCTGGAAACAAGCTGTACCTAGGCATTTATGGATAATAGTTTTTATGATCTGCAGAACATGGGCTTCAAAGTAAACACCGTGATTTCTGTAATTCCATTTAATTCTTCCCTTCATAAATATATATCATACTTCTACTACCTAATCTCTAATACATTAAAGATAACAGCACATATCTTTGAAAAATAATTTTCAGAGCTTTTGGAGCAACTCAGTCCACCAATCCAGACTTCCATTAATTCCACACCGCTATTCCAAAGTCTAACTGACATCAAGCCTCATCTTTTACCCCAGTTTTCACCAATGTAAGAGACAAATCTTTAGTACAGAGAATTTCTGGAAAACCCTTTTAACTAGTGTAAGTTTAATAGCTCCACAGAGTTGCATTACAAATTCAAAATAAATGCAGACTATAGTTTACCCTCCGTTTGCACCATTAAACTATTTCTTTCAATATTTCCTTCTTCTGAAGCATACGATGAAGAAAACTACCGAGCTAATATTAAGCTAGGATTCTCTTCAGATATTTACTCAAAAGAAGGAGGTCGCAGAGATGAGACACTATCAATTCTGATAGCTCTGAAATCTGCAATGGATGCAAATGTTTCCATGGCTTCTTACGTGTTACAGAGAAGCCAAAATCTTTTAAAATAAAAATCAAAATTGAACATAGAACCTAGAAAACAACTAAGGTGGATAAACAACTCATGCTAAGGTTTAAAAGTAATCCTCCAGGTAAAAGAACTCTCTGAAATTCAAAGCTTCATAAATTCAGGGGATGCAGTGGGGAGGGAGTAAAACTAGAAACAAACAGAAGATGACAAACACAGACTTCTTAAAAAGCTACTTTTTCTAGGCTTTACAAAGTAATTTCCTCATTCAGGAGTTGTGTTTTTTCTTGTAACATTTATAGGTTTTTGGCTGTATAACCTAATACTTGGAAACAAAACACCCCAAAATCAGTTTTGTGAATATAATATGAAAAATATAATAGAAAATGGCTAAAAATTAATCAGATTCTGGAAGGGAAGGGGAAAATACATTAACAAGCAAAGCAACAAAAGGGCAGTAAAGTGTTTGGACATAGGAAATCCAGATAGAATATTTCACCTGTCTAGAATCAAACAGAAAGTCTGTGCCAAAGATGCCAACAAGCTTTGAAAAAACAATTTGTATTTCTCAGCTGAAAAGTACCCACCATCTTTCTTCAGTGTAAGATATACTTAAACAAATTATTTCTAAATAGGATGATTACATTAGATTTAATACAGTCAAAGTTTAAACTAGATTTTCCTTTAAAAACAAAAGTCAAATAAATTTGCCTTTGAAATTAATAGCTACACTTACTACAGACCATTAAAAATCAAATCAAATGAGTCTTCCTTTTAAAGTAAGGTGGTGCTGCTGAAGTTTTTCAAACATCAATCAACTGAAGTGATACAAACAAATGTCTAAACACCTGCAATTAGATGTTATTACACTGAAGAAGTTGCACAGAGGAACTAAAAAAAGAACATTCTTCCTTCATGTTTAAGTAATTTTACGTAAATTAAGACTCTAATTCAAAGCAAAATAAAAATGGTAAGCGATTAAAAAGCAGAAAGCTTGTTCCCTTCTAATTTATGAGGAACAATACTACGAAGCAGTTTCTAAAACTGTAGAACATACTGTCATACTGTTGTTTCCTACAGCAAAAAGGCATCATTTTGTTTTGGGGCAAGCATCTTGCAGTACATTTGGCAATAACGTAGGTTAAAAAAACAAACAACAAAACAAAACCAAACCAAACCCCCAAGAATCCTCACAAGTATAGGATTCATACTTTTTCAGGACAGCAAGTCTGTTTTGTGCCTTGTCAATTTGCCTGAAACTACTACGTTTAAAAACAAATAAACAAGCAAATCCACTTGGGTGGAGCGAAGTCTTTTAACAATCCCTTTCTCAAGTTCCTAGTGGAATCACTTATTACAGAGCGTGATGCAGATCTTAAGCAAATGACATAACTGCTTAGATGGGGTTTTCCAGGTTAAACAAATCTCCAGATTCCAGAAAGCTGCATTAAAAGTTCTGCACAATTCCTTGCTAAAACTCTGCAACGGGATCTGTATCTACAATGACTAACTTGACTTTTTTCAATACTAGCTTTTGCTCATAGACTCCCCCTCTACTTCGTGCACTTCAAGAATCATGCACCATCTAATATAGCTAGTCTTTATTTAACATAAAATTAATTATAAAAGTATTGAAGATGTCGAATGCTTATTTCTTAATGAGATATGAAGTTCTCTTATTAAAAAGGTTATCTTTTTCTTACTTCCTAGAAAAGCACCATGTTCACACCAACCTTTTAACTAAGAGGAACAGATGGGTCTAACTGGATACAGGCATGACAGAGCATTGTGGAAGAATAAAAGATCATATTGATTCTCATACCTCTGGCAGATGGGAACCAGTCAAAATGATGTTTGGACTAAAAATATTTTGCTACTCCTCAGTATAAAAGAAAAAAAAACACACCACTTGAAACAATACGCTATTTTATACATGCCATCAGAGATCAGACAACAGCAGCTTTAACAAAGCCGGTACCGTACATTAAAACCAATTACACTGGCTTGCTGTATGTCATTTTTAAGTCTGTGGATAAATTACATATTCCTGAAAACAGCACCTTATAATGGGAGAGCTGACACAACCTTAACTACAGCAGCAAATGCGCCGCTATTATGAAGTTGTTATGGCAACTAAAATGATCAAGTTGGGAGAGAAAGGAAGAGTGCACATAAGTAAAACTTTTAAATGTTTGACACCACCTCCCCTCCAAACTCTTCGGAAATTTGTGGTCACGGTGTAATTACCCCTTACCTTTGGAACAGAAACATTTAATTGCAAAATTTCCCTTTAAGACAAGTGAGGGGTGAGAGTTTCCATGAGTATAAAATCCAAGACAAATTGAATCCAAGGTCATAGTCTATCTGGTGCATGCACATACCAAGAGTCTACAAAACCAGAGTCACTTGAAAGATACCTGGGCAGCAACTGCTGAGCACATTACTCACCAGATATCACAAGTCAACAAACCACAATTATGTAAAACTCTTCAATCTTTGATACAGTTTCATAATTTACCAATCTGAATAGTTCAGTAACAGCTGTAATGTGACTAAATTACACAGACAGCACAGTCACAAATAATGACCCATTAATTAAAACACGATTTAAAATATAATTGAAGCTCATATATTTGTGAAAGAGTCATTACTTATCCTTCCTAATACTGTGTTAGACAAAAGCAGAAACCTTTGAGTGTTTCCAATATTAACATAATGGGAAAAAAAACATAGCAAGGCAGTCACATTTTCATAAACAAAAATGCAGAAAGCATAATTTATAAAACATATTAATTAAAACCTCTGCCAGCATGAGTTACCTTTCTTTAAAAATATTATCGTTTAACTGCAATTATTATTCTAGTAAAATTTCACTGAATAAAACTTCCAACAACATGTTAGCGGCAACCAACAGTCCTAGAAATAATGTTAAATCATCACTATTATACATCTTTATTAAAGCATTCTGTCCAAATCTACTAGAAACATTTCCACTAGAAATGGGGAAAACATTCTTTTTCTTTCTTCTCACATGATTTAATATTAAAGTCACTTTGTCTCAAGTCTAAACTTGACTGCCGTAGCTAAAATCTAGGGAACACAAAAGCCCTCAGATATCTGACATGATAAGAGTTCTGCTAAGTACTTACACTTACTCATTTCCTAGGTAACAAAAAGTCCTTTTCTTCTAAACTATCTCAATCTATTTCTCCTTTAGTTTGTTGTTCTAAACCAGTGTTCAGACTACAGGGAAGACCCATTTTATGAGGAATAGTCTTCATTTTAAGAAATGCAAAAGTATCTATTTTTACAGAAAGCTAGCAAATATTCCTGTTGAAATAAAAAAATTAAGACTCAGGTTGTCATGTTTTTAAGTGTAAGCCAAAAATTACTCAGTGTTAATTATCTGATTGATTGCATAAATTTAAAATTTTGAATACTGTTTTTATTTACATAGATTTAAAATTTAAAAAAAAACCCAACACAAACCTGCGATAGATTCTATGTTGATCACTGTGAAAATTACAGTTTTGCGGATTAATTTAATATAGTTGGAAGATAGTCAACTATTCCACTGACAAAACAGAATTATTTAATTTGCAATAATAAATAATTACTGATGTGAGATCACAACAAAACCCACCTCTCCCCTCCCCCACACCCACCCAAAAAAAGTGAAAAAATATGAGGCTGAAGAGTAAGTAGGAAAATAATTTGTTCACAAAAGCAAGAACTACTTGCAGGCAACAAAAGAAGCAGCAGTAATGATGACATTTTCTTCAGAACATTAGCTCTTCAGCAGTTTAAAAATTATGATAAATACACTGCTTTTGTCTGAAAACCAACCACTACAGTTATTAACTTGCTTGAAACAGGTAATCATACAGATCTATAAAAGCTGAATGACAACATTCTGAAAAAAGGTAAAAATGGGTTTTCTATGTGCATAGCTGCTTGTTGGATAAATGATAAATACCTGATAAAATTCTCAAAGAGGATGCTTAGAGGTGTTCGCTAACACAATGGCTCTTTTTAATTTTTTTCCAAATTTATTTGCAGTACTAACGGTAGTGGTTACCACACACATTTATTATTTGTAGAAACATTGCCTTGAGATACAGCTTTACTGATCATTCAAGTTCCACTAGAAAAATGTTTTCCCAATATATTCAACAAATTACTTTTATACAGTAGGGGTAACACTTGGCCTTTTAGACTTGAAGAATCCACAATTATTAATCATGAGCGGACTAACACAGACAGTAGTGCATGGTTTAATACTATTTGCAAAGCTACCTGCTTTGATATAAATATTAAACCCCACTGGGATTGCAGTGAAATTTGGGAGCTTTCACCTCAAATGCTCATGCACTTAAAATGCAAAACATTTTTAAAGAAAGTTGACTTTTGTGATCAATTCTTATGCAACTTTTTAAAACCAATCTTCATAAAACAGGTAAATGCCTTATTCGCCTTAAAATGAGATTTTCAGGTACAGCGTTTCAATACACTGGTAACCAAAGCTACTACAGAGTTATTTTGAGGTTTTTCGCTATAACATGTAGCACCACTCAAAAAACACAGGGAACTGAAACAGAAGTCTACAGAAGAAGTACAGCACCTTTTCCTCTCTACAAACTACCTTTTCTGTTATCAGAACATAATGCAGAAAACAACATGTCTGTGAACCAAATGAAATGAAGCAGAGGGATGTAGCCAGTCCCCTGTGATTCCTTACTCCTGGTTTAGAGGTATGAGAACCTCATGTCAACTAACATTACTTACAGACATGGAATCCCTGGTTGCACCATCCTGTGAGTACAGGATAACCAAATTAATTGCATACTACAGCGCTGGCTGTCACACAGTAGACATCCAGCCATAAGACAGACTCTAGGCCCGACAGAGTTTATAGCTGTGCACACTTGAAGCTTCTGCTACTTCAGACATACAAGGAGCATTCTCCACTGGAGAGGTTATTTATTCCCTTTACTTATGCAGCTTATATATATATATAGCTTACTCCTGTTGTAGCTTGACCAAAGAGAAAAGATTTTCAGAACACAATGCTAAAAATACAATTCCTCTTCTTCATGCTATATTCAAGGTTGAAGATCTTAACCAGGTTCGTCTTCAGAGTTTGAACTCTTGATACCAATCATCTCCTTATCTTAGACCCAGGTTGCACACCAAGGTGTCAGGATCATTGTCATCCCTTAGCTTTAAACATGCTGCTTTATCTAAGTTTACCTTCATCTTCAGGCTTAAGACAGCAGAATACTTTTGATACCAATATACAATAGCTCAGTTTAACTAGCTCTGAATAGGGGAAAAAAGTGGGTTTTATACATACATATATATTATATGTGTGTGCGTGCGCACTTGCACACATGTATGTATAAAAAAAGGCTCAATTATTTTGCACTTCAGGACATTTTCAGAGTATAATCACAGAGTAGATATATGAGTGCTCTGTCTGACAATTTGCAAGGGAGAAGCAGTCTGGAGCTAGTGGTTGTTCTGTCTCCTGAAAAATTACCTGAGCATATAAACATATTGCTACACACACAAAGACTGTGCCTTGTCAGATTCCAATTACTTGTAGGGGTGTCATAAGAATCAACACCCTTATGAAACATCCTAAGAAATTTCAGGTTAGGTTACCAACTGCAGATACACTTTGTATGCTTGAAGACAGAAATCATGAGACAGAAAGTGTTAATATTATTTCAGAAAGTATGCCTCATTCCAGTACTTTAGCACGGACTTTACATCATGTACCCATTGTATCCTTGGTAACTCAACTCCTTATCTAAAAAGACAAGATTGACAACTTAGATTTAAAGTTACAGCTGTCATATGCTACTAGGCTTGGATTTGGTTTGGAGCTAGATAGGATGCAAGCTAGAGGCCAAAGGTATTTCAAAATTTATTCACTGTGATATAAGGGCATAATAGTGCTTATCATTATCGACAGGATAAACCAAAAACGCTTTATCCAGATGCTCCCCATCATTTCCTAACAAGGAAGATGAAGATAATTTTGCTGTTTCAATGAAACAAGACTAGGACAAACGATGAGAGAGGTTCTTCATAGAGTAAACAAGTACAAACCTGCAGAAGTAGCTCCTTCTCCCACCATCGTTTTTGTGTGGTTCATGTTTCACCTCAGTTCTAAAGTAAATAGTCTATTTTCTTTCTTTCATCATTTTACCTCTTCTTCACCATCAATGTATAGAAGGCAAAGAAAAGAAATAAATAGATAGTAAACATTTTCTTTTAAATATATTTAAAAGAAGTTAGAGTAAACAAGGTTCCAAGGGAAAAAAAATGAAACTACGTTCTAAGGAAAAGTTCCAAATGTTGCATTATTTTCCCCACAATCAACATACGTTGCTCCTAACAACATCAGTACAGTGAATGAAGATTTTATCCATCATATTCTAGGACAGATTTAGGAAGGGCTTATGTTACATTAAAGTGAGTTCTTCAATATATATTATTTCCTACATATTAACCTCAAATCAGCAGTTAACATTAAATCAGACCATTTAAATTTCTAAATTAATTAGAAAAGGCTTTGTGAGTCAGAAAGCCTTTGTTGGATACAAACTGTGTAATGAGTTTGAACATTATCTTCATAGACAGAGTCGTTTGAAAAACACTTTTTAAAAACATTAAGGTTTCTTTTTGCAGGGGAAAAAAATAAGAACAAGAAGAAAAAAAAAAAGATGAAAAGACAAAACCCCCATGAATGTGTGGGCTTAATCTGCACACTAAATTATAAATGAAAAAGCACAAGACTACAGTCAGGTTCCCCAAATGAAAGGCTACATGAAGCAAAACACAAATCACAATTTTTAAAGCAAATCTTTTGGAACATCTTTTTGATAAAAAGCCAGCTATGAATAGACCTTAACCTGAATGGAGTTTTTAACCCTATGCTTGACATCTACTGTGTCAAAACAACTCTGGTCCGTTTTACCTGATTATATCCCAAAACAGCAGGTTTTTTTTCTGGGTTCATTGCTTGATGACAAGCTGTTCAAACACAGAGCAACTATCAAACCTAGTATTATCATCTGCTGATTTTTTTCTTTTAGTAGAAACTGCTGTCCATCACAAGAAATAATTAATGGGTCTATTATGTACGAAGGCGTCATCCTGTCAGTTCAGTGACTGGTTTGAATAGCTCGTATCTGCTACTCATTGATGCCATGCGTGCTCACTGTCCTGAGAGATGACAAAACACTACACCCTTTGGGATTTTTTTTTTTCCCCCTCTGTTCTAAAGCTGCATTTCACATTTGTGTCTGACAGAAGCATGAGGAGCTGAGAGAGGCAGACCTTCATCATCCTTCACAGAATAATGTTGCATGGGTTAAAAGTTAAGACCCGATGTCTACTGATCCTGCGTATTTCCTACAAAAATCTAAAACGTGGAGGCTATGAAAATGTGTAGGAAAATAACTTTTCAGTGTTGGAATAGCTACAGAAAACAGATGGAATTTACGGGATACTAAATGTTTAAACGATTTTTTAAATTGGTGCTGAATACTTGAGTTAACTGTGGTGAGTGCATTAGCCTTTTCTTTTTTTTTTTTGCCTTTTTTGGGGCAGGGGAAGATGCAAAGTTCACAGGTTCTTTTCTGTTCCGTGAGTAAGGCAGAATGAACAACAATGTTCAATGTGAAAAAAATCAGATATTGGAGATACCTGGAAATAAACTGGAAACAACTAAAATGACAAAAGGAAGCAGCAGTGAGCAACATGACGCTGTGGAAAAAGAAATCACAAGACGAGAGTGCACAATGCATTTCAAATAGAAAAAAGCTTCCTATCTGCTGAATGAGTCTCAGTATATTCTGACAGAGCACAGACAAAGCTTCAATCAAGTATCTCCTAGGTAAGTTTTTATTTCATATTCTGCTTTACTTGTTTATGACTTCAATATATACTTTAATGTATAGACAATAACGCAATTAATTTGAATTTCTTTATACTGATACTAGCGTCTAAATCATTCTGACAAATATTTTATGTTCTTAGATTTCCTATAGTGCTCAAATAACTCTCTTTTGATATTAGTGCTACTCAAAGGGAAGCTATTAAATGCTTTCTCTCTCAACCTAAACTAGATTGAAATATTTCCTAAGACTTAAATCCTTCAAAATATTTTAATACCTATTTCCATGCATGGCTGTTTAAGCAAAAAGAAATTAATATAAAGCCATGCTTCTGTTAACATTACCAAACAACATTTACTGTACTTCATTATCTATTTAATCTGCCAAAATAAACAACATTTGCACCACAGCAACATATGTAAAAGGTTATCTTTTATTGCAGGATAATGAAACTTTGTTTATATAAAAGGATATGAAATAAAGCTAGAAGTGTTGCTAAGCTGTTTATGAAAGGTAAACTACAGCACAGTAAGGAAACAGCACCACGTTAACACACCCCAAGGTACTATGTACAGAGTTACAATAAGACGGTTGGACATCAGTGCCTCAGTAAAACTGTAAAAGAGTGCAGGTCACATCAGTTATTACAGCACATCCACTACCTAAGCCACACAGAGATGAATTCTACGTGGAAATAAAAGGCAAAACATTTTAGAATGAGATTCTAACATCTAATAGGGCTTGAAAAATAAACACAGTATCTGTTAGTCAAAAAACTACACTTATGAGTCATAGAGAAAGGTACCTGTGCTCACACACAGAAAAAAACCCACGCCCCTCAAAACTGAAACAGCATAAACAGTCATCTACCACTTAACACACTATTTTATAGTATGACGCTGGTCCATTTTATATGTAATATTGGCTTTGAAAACCTGTATCTTTGCTCCTACTGGTTTTTACTGGCTTCACACCATTTTTTTCTATTTACTAAGATGTAGTATTTCCTTTTCAAGCATTGTTTTAAATATATCTCTTCTACTTACCTCTGGATCAATTCCCTCATTTCTATTTAGCACGTCTTACTTATTTAATGTATCCATCAAGACTTTTCCTGGAGTTTCAGGGAGTTTTTTTAATGTTTTGCTAACTTACCAAAATAATCTCTCTCTTGCCTGATGCTTGCTAAAGACAGACTAATCTGCTATTCAGAAACACCTCTTTTGAACCCTTCACTTAACGCACAAAGGGTTTATGAATTCTACCAAGTGCTAGAAGACTAAACTTACTTGCCAAAGACTGAGAGAATACCGTAAGACTGAAAACCACAAGCTGATACTCTGCTGAGCCTTGTCTCATATCAAGAGTCAACAACATACTCTCAAAATAATGGAATTCCTACCAGGAAAAATATACGAAGCAACTTCTGCAGGAGAGGGGTCATCTCATGCGTATTACTGTAGAATACTTTATATAATTAAATTCCTCCTGCAAGATCCCACTCAACTGCCATGATAAGGGGTGAAAAAAAAAAAGGTTTCATATTCTCTAAAGATTCATGCTTATGTCTTCTGTTCAATACAGGCAACCCACTAGTCTAATCCTTCTCCACTTTCCCAGCTGCTGTATTTGATAAGAACTCGATGGGAATTTTTGCTAGTGCACCTATCACTCAGCCATTTTGTTGCTGACAAGGTTCCAGCACTCTACATTTTCCCAATTTCTGTCCTTTTCTAAGTACCTCCAACTGCTCTCTTCACAACTGCTCAAACATATCTCAATCTTTTTGTCCTGTGCTTCACTTCACATATTATGTCAATCCAGCAAGAATTCTTCCTGCCATCTCACTGCTCCTGTACAACACGCACTGATACCTTGTCTCATCTTTTTTTTCCACTAGGAAAAAAACATCAGTTAACAAGTACGTTCTGTACAATACAAACCAAAACAATATGGCTATAAGTTTCCATGGCACCAGTTCAAGATTTCCATAACTTGAACTGTCAAAGCCTACTACAACTTGATAACACTTGTAACAAGCAGCAGATGTAATACAGCTTTTGTCAGCTGATTTCAGAAAACAGCTTTCTATCTGTTGAATCTGGTTCACAGTTGGAAGTAAAAGAGAGAGAAAAATAAGAATTGCAATTCAAGTTTTCATTGTCCGGTTACTGCTCTCACACTGGAAAAGTTTTCTTAGCTTGCACGATGTGTGTGAGTTTTTTGCCTCCTCTTTTGTAAAGGGTATTGTTTATCATGGCTTAAAAACCAAACAAAAAACCCACCCAAACCCCCAAACAATAGCTAGCCAACAGGCTTATTTAAGAGAACTCATGTTATTATTCAGTAAAGCTCTCAAAAAGCTTACTCAAAGCTTAGTGTTTCAGAAACTTCTAAACCAAGAGCTGCAGTTAAGACATTTTCAGCTCTCTGCTGAAAATATAAAGAGGGCTAAAAGCAAGTGTAAAGCTTGAGCTACAGGAAGGAAAACTGGATACAACTAGTATTTTTCAAAAGACTGGATACAACTATGTAACATTTTCAGAAGAAAAGGCAAATTATTTTTTTCACATGCAATTTTTAAGTCATCAATATGTTATTTTTGTTTTAAGTGTATTATTTCTCTCACTTATCTTCAAAGAATTCAGATGCATTAATGCATTAACATAGGTCAACAGTTCATTATCAAGTTCCAAAACCTAAACCTCTGTGCAACCAGAAATAAATAGATCACAGGATGTTTTCCATAATGTATCATGTTAAATCACCTCACCTGAAAGCAGTGAGTCAATATTTATTTTCCACCTTTATCATAACCAGTTGTTCAAGGATCACTAAGCATCTGACAAGGATATCTTCTCATTTCCTCTCTGCATTAAGTTGTTCATCTCCATGAAATGAGTAAACCACATCACAAAATAACTGCAGTCAAGTGCCTAAAGAGGGTACCTCTGCTCAGCGGAATGGCACGTGTGGCACATACAAATGGGACGCCAACTAATTCAGCAGGTGACAAACATCAAAGTGGCAGAGTATGGTTTAAGGAGCCTTTTAGAAACAATGCGGATAAGACACAGATCAAAAGTCCAAAATGCCCCTTCTGGGTAGTTATCGGCTAAAATAGCAGCACAGAGTGGAAGGTATCCCTAAACTGTTGGTCTGTCTTCTGCATTCATGTCTACTCAAGACTATTATGTTACAGGCAAAACATGAGCTACTTCTACACTACTATCATTTTGTTAAGAGATAACTTACATAACCTAATAGAAAACAAGGATTGAAATCCAGAACTCCAGCGCCTGTAGCTAAATCACTGGTCCGATATGTCCGTTTCACCTTGAATTACAGATGAACACAAAATTCACCATGCCTATTTGCATCTCTCTCAAGTCCCTTCATAATTAAATAATCATTGTTAATACTAAATAAATAATTATTATTAATTTAATAACTCCCATCTCCGAGAGTTGTTATAATGAAAAAAACAGGCACAAAAACACTTCAGGACCATTGGCACTGTAAATACATACAGGTAATATTATGCAGTATTTCTAACCATATGTAAAGAGACATCTTCCAGAAAAACAAATTCACCAATATTAGTTTTATTAATATCCTTTTACCATGGAATAACCAGACAGAGCTAGGTTAGGCAAAACCAGTTTATAGCTACAGAAAAGAATGCACAGCAACGGACGTTCAGCCCTCTATCAATACAGACTCTGACTTAAGAGAAAAGCACGAGGGCTTATATATGTTTGTGACATACAAACTGCTTTGTGAGGCAAAGCAGCACCTGCACTGAAGGAAGCTTTCTTACAGCAGATGGACATGCAAGCTCCTGGTAACTTAAAACCTGCAGACCTACAGCTTTGACTTAAATCTGTTCCACTCTCTTTTGTTTGTGACGCTGCTGGTCCTTGACCAACTTTCAGGTCCAGCAAGGCCTGCCTCCACCCTTTAAATCTTAATTAACCAAATCCGCTATCAGTTTTTCCGTTCTTTGTCTGCAGGATTGATGTCAAGCACACAGGTCTACATTTACCCAATTCATTCAATTTGATAGCACTGTTTCCATATATAGGAAAGATATTATTTGGTCTTCTTCAGTATTCCTGTAATTATAAGAGATTAAAAATATCTGTCTGTATCATCTGCCTCGTTAATAGTATGGATGCTTTACAAGAAACTCAACTTCCTACCCACTTACTATATACTTATATATATCAAACAGTGGTGAAGTCAGCAAGCTTGCTGAAAATACTAAAATTATGAAAAACTGAATCCTTTATAGGACCTCAATACCTTCCAACAGTTTTTAACTGACACCATCTCAAACTTTAAATATTAATTTATCAATTCTGCAGATTACAAACAGGGAAGAAAGAAGTGTATCGCTTGGGAAAGGCCACATCAGATCGAATAAGAGGCTCTGTATAGCTCCAAATTCTGCACAGCAGTGCCCAACAGCCGAAGTGTAGGGAAGCCAGAGAACAGGGCACACACGCAGGGATGCTTCCTCAGAAATATCCTGCCAGCCTCTAGCTATTTGTAATTCAGGGATTTCTTGAGCCAGAGATTATGTCTAATTTATAAGATCACCTTCAAAGGATACTTCCGGTTGCTTTTTGAACTCGCACAAAAGCTAAGCTTCTATAAGATCCTGCGACAAACTTCCATATTCAATTATGATTTACAGCAAAAAATACTTCCCTTCTGTTCTGAATTTGCTGCCAGCCAGTTTCATTCAACACTCCCTACTTCTTGCACTAGAAGAGACAACAGTATTCTCTTATTCTCCATATCCATCCTTCCATGATTTTTCAGATAGCTACACCATACTGTTCTCTGTCACCTGCCTTTGAGGCTGAAGTCCTATACTCTACTCCTACCGTCCTCAGCCGTACCTCGTACATAAATTCTTCCACACTGTTAGTCATCTGGCTGCCCTTTGCTGTACCTTTTCCATACGACTGTTTACTTGTGGAGCCTCTGGTATCTGAACCAGAAAAAGTTACACGATATACCTGTGTCACTGAGGTATACAGTGACAGCATGATGTGTTTTCTGATATGTTCTCTGTTCCTTTCCTGATTTCTAGGGATTATTTACTTTCAACTAGTGAGTAGTAACAATCACCTCAGATACCTTTAAATGTGAAAGGGGACTGTTGCCAACACACCCACCACATACATCACTTAATCTTCATTTGTGTGGTTTTTTGGCAACTCTCTGCAGTCTTCAGGCTACACAGTGAATTAAGATGCACACTTCTAACAATGAAGGTAACAGTACATCAGATCAAGTGTCCAGTGGTACAAACTTCCAAGAGTTCTGGGGGCTTTCTGTCACTGATACCATTTAAATCAAGACCAACAATAGCTTCTGACTGTAGCTATACTAAGACACATGCCCTAATTCAACCAATAACTAGTTCAGAACTTTGCTGTGACTGCTCATGTTATCCAGAAAAGTTCATCTGATTGTAAATGGTTTCTTTGGCTTTGCAATCTATGAATTTTAATGGCTATGCTGGAGTTACCTTTCCATGTACAATTAATCACTAGAGAGAACTCAGTCCACTGTTCTTCAAGTCAGTATGGAATTTGAGTTAGGGAAAGAAACAACAGCAAGTTTCACTTGCTCAAATTTGCCCCAAACCTTATTGAAACTGATGTTTTAATTATGCTTGCTATTTCACACATTTTGCAAGTTAAAAAATGAAGGAGCTATAATTCAAAGATGTTTGTTGGTAGTACTTTACCTCTAACAGTGGAAAATATAGTCTCACCTACTGAAATTATATACTTTTGTATATATATTATATACAATATATATTCCATATACTTAAAATTATCTAGTTTTTAGAAGTGTTGCAAGGAGAAGAGGAAATGGAATTATTTCTAAGTTTAGCAGTGCCAAGCTGTCAGAACTCAGTTACAGAAAAACAGACTCTGGAAAAAGTAATTTTCTTAAATATCTATACATACTCTCCTTAATAAGCTGTTTGAATTTTTTTTTACCTATTGTAACGCAAATTATACAAATCACCCCTAATGCCACTATGTGGACGTCATCTCTCCTGACTGATATCGTAGGTGTACACTATCACTGTCACCAATATATATCTTCTATCTTGTCCATGTTATATTCTCCCTAATCTACTGTGCTTTCATGATTAAATGAATTCTAGTCACATGAAATTACATTTTCAGTGTAGTTGTTCAATGCCTCAGTTTTCAAAAATGCATTACAGCAGCCTTTTACCATATAGTATAGGTTCCTCTATGAGCTATTTTTGTAACAGAACAAAGTTATTTCACTAGTCTATTTTTGAATGGAATAATTTCAATTTACAACCACTCTGGGAGATTGACAGACTTCAGGAATATAGCTCAGATTATTTTATTCTAGATACTTAGAAAAAAAAAAAATTGTCTATAGCATCTGTCACTACCATAAAGCATTTCCAATTGAGGTTAAAATTATTAGATCTGTATGCAGCTTTTTAAATTAAAATACGTCCTCCAGGGGTTTTTTTATTCATGTTAAAATTCAGACCATAAATACTCTTTCCCTCTACTGAGCAAGTTTGTAAACACAGGTCTTTAATTCATACTCCAATTTTCCTTCCCAAAGGGGTTCCACTGCTCACTTCCTAAGTTTTCTGTAATCACTGCAGCAGTAGAAAGTGGTAGTATTTGAAAATATTTCAAAGTAGAAAGGTTTGCAAAAAGGACAACCCCCAAGAACTATTATAGGACTCTACTATTATTCATTAATAAATGAACAGCCAAAATAAATTGTTAACGTTCAGATGAACAGATATAGACAGCTATTCTGAAGTACAGGCATTAAACTCAAATAATCACTAGGGTTTTTTTGTTGTTTTGTTGGTGGTGGTTATTTTTTTTTAAACACAAAGATAACATGACCAAATCAAACACTTTGGAGACTCTGAAACATTTGTCTCTACTTAAATGTTACTTTACACAGAGATATTTATGAAGACCAATTTTCTTCGACAAGCTAAAATGTGCTTGTATGAGATCTGATGGTTTCAGGTTTCATTTCTACAAGTTAATTTAGTCATCTCATACTTGTAGGAAATTTTCCTCTAAGTGACTAGAGGTTTCTAGCCCTCCTCCTTTCTCTCCCTCCTCCTCTTTTTCAAAACTCAAATACAACTCAGAGAAATAAAGTTGTCTGTGCGATAGAAAGAGGATATATAAAAAAATAAGAGTAAGCTAACACTTAAGGAGGCATTATGAAATGAACAACAGAAAGAAGGTAAAAGAAAGAGCAGACAGTCATGTGGAGTTACAGAAGAGAAAACTGAAAGCAAGAGAGACTGTAGTCTCTTATTTGCATTAGAAAATTTACTTGCTGTCAATATTCTAACTGCAAATGTATATTAAAATAAATCAGAACTAGGCATCTGGATTTAATCCAGTTTAATCCAATATACATCATGCATGCTACCACTGAAAACGGAGCTCTTGCTTCTTCCCTTACTACTACCAATACCAAGTCTAGTATTTCCCCGATTTCCCAAGATCTTTCCCTTCTCAACAGCTGTTTCACTTTATGTTCCTGCCAACTCTCTTGCACCATTTATGCAGTCAAATCAGGCAACTAGATCCATATCTGGTAATGGGCCAAATCCATCTTTCAAATTCATTTTTTCAGAAGAGGGGAGGTGATCTTAATTTATCATCAAGAGCAGAAGCAAAATATAAAGCAACTTCAAATTAATTACATTTTTATTGAGGAGAACTTGACAGCGGCATAACAAACAGAACAAAACCACACACTCCATAAAAGCAAGAGAAGCAGAGACATGCAAGAAACAACACACAGACAATGACTAGGTTCCTTCTATGAATGTGCAAAAGGAAGAGAAAATCCAAAATAATAGTCATTTTCATGTTTTAGTAGTGACTGGCATGACAACTAAAACAATTAATAATTGCATACAAAATTACTTACAGATTAAAAATGTCATCGAATTAAGCCAATTCACTCATGCGACTGGTAACAGCTACAGATTTTTTTTTTTTCTCTGGTATTAAATGTGTGGGAGCAGGGAAAGCAATACAAGTCCACTTTTTGGAGCTGGAACAAGCAGAGTTAGCCAGCCCATTTCGGGGTAAATGGAAGTATTTTTTTACTGGGGGTAAAAGTCAGTTTCTCCACTTACAGAGAAGTTATTTTTTGTGCCCACTCACACCTGAAGTGACAGGTGACACCGTAAGATGAAAGGGAACATGCAAGCATCTTCCACTAACACTGTTGTGCTGGTGGCACCGTGTCCCTTTCAAACACAGATTAAACAAAACCACTAGTGCGTGCTTGATACAATTCCTTGCTCAGTTTTCCCTTGTCCTGGGGGTAATACAGTCCTGAAAAGGGCACTTGAAAGGTACAGCAAATATATTGTTGTTTTTCTTAAAAGGAAAGGCATGCTTTTCAAGATAAAGAACACAAAAGAAAAGTGTACAAAAATTAACCACGTCCAAGACAGAAGAGAGAAAGAGACAGAGTGAGAAGGAATGCATCAGGCCTTAAAAAAGACTTTTGGAGTCATTAACCAGACCCTATGACTTGTTCCCTGCGTACTACAGAAGGCGACAAGGAGACAGGTTGTTACTAGTGTCTCAAGTAACATGCAGAGAGACCTGTGACAGCTGGCAATGCTGAAGGCCCCAAACTATAAAGATTTTCTCAAAGGATCCTATTTGCATTTTAGATTTTTTTTCCCCCAAGCTGATAGATTACTTATTCCCCAAAATGTAGTAATAGGTAGACAACCTGGACAATGAACAAAGGACAGCAGTGATGTCTTTAGACTGACCTAAGATTATTGGGTTAGGTGAGAGGTCTCAATTCCCAGTCACTGTATTTCAAGCCAACTGCTCCCCCCGACTCCAGGCCCACAGACACATCGTGACAAAGCACAGACAGCAAGATAGTCAAGTGAGATGTAGTCACTGGCTCTCAGAATGAGCCTGTCTTCCCACTGGTCAGACAGGGTATCAACAAGCATTAAGAAATGTATCTACATGAGAAATTCAAAACATCTGTTTTGAATGTTCTTTGCCTTTAAAGGCTGTTTGCCTCTTCCGTTAAGCATAACTTCTGTCTTGCTAGTGTCACTTTTATTCCAATGTCTAAGGATTTCAGTCAAGAAGTGGGTTAGCCCAGAGCAAATCTTAGGATATAAAAGCCAATCAGCATTTGTCATCTGTCATGCTGAACTCTATCTTCTAACAACATAAAGTATACCCAGAGGAAAAATAAAAAACCAACAAGACTCCATCAGTAAGGAAGCTAGGGCAAATGTGCTGATTTCCCTTATCACCACTTGAGTACACTTCCTTGGGTATCAGAAAGGTGACAAAGACTGCAAACAGAGTATTATTTCCTGAAAGGGTTCAAGTTGTATAAACTTGCCCTCGGGGTCTATTACTCTGGCACCCCTAGCACTTTATTTACTCAGAAAAACCTAACCCAGTTTACCTCGTTGCCACTGAACTGTCAATTTAAAATACTTGGCTTTCCAATACCTCCATTTGGACAGCATTTTCCCAACAGAAAGTTAACCAAGTGACTTGAATTAAAATTTCTCTGTTGTAAATATCTGCAATTACAGGCTCCAGTTTTTATGACATAAAAATTAGTAAAATGATATCATCCTATCAAAGCACTCCCATCTTGCACTAGTTCTTCCACCTTGCCCCCTTAGATTTTGTAGCCAGCTGATGCACGCTTTTCAGTGACACATCTTCTGCATGTTGAAGCACACGCACATATTCAACAAGAAAATACCACATTATCACAGGCTGTTTCCAGTCAAGAGCTTAAAAAGAAAGAGAGAGTATGATCAGTTTCACAATCCAAATTAACTGCAGCAGATTCCGAAATAGACCTGCTTTATAAACTGAGATGATGAGTGTGTACTGTCAAAGGAAGGTCATCTGATTCACATTCCAGTAAAGGTTGAAAATGAGTCAGAACCAAAGAAAACATAATTCCTCCCCACTCACACCCTATTCTGTGCCTCAAACATGCTTTTTCTTAAAAGAGTTTCTAGTTCATAATCTTACACATGCAGAGGGTTTGGTTTGCACGAAAGGACAATAACATGATGGAAGAGTTCCCTGAAGGGTGGAACAGACAGTTAATATAACACTTGTTTTGAAACAAAGACTTTGGCAAGGCTTGACATGCCTTTGACATTCTTCAAGAAAATTACCCAAATCTACACAAAAAAATAAGCCCTTTGGGGGGGAAAAAAAATAAATTCAAATCTTTTAAGTGCTCAGAAGAGCCTATACAACAATCACAAATACCAAAGACGCCACTCCCAGGAGAGCTAAGAGTGAACAATAGGCAAGAGAACAGAAAACAGAGCCAACGGGATCTGAACCATACAAAAATACGGGGCAGGGGAAGGACCAAGAGAAGGCATAGACTAGAAGTTGGATGTAGGAACTGGGAACTTTTGAGCAACAGGATGAGATTGGGGAAGGAACAACGGCAAAACAAACAGATGTGACTCAGAAAGTTTTAAAAGAAGAAGAGAAGGACTAGGAGAGCCTGAGGAAACATGAGGAATTTCAGGACCACAAATGGGATAAGAAGAAAAGAGCAGCCCCAGCTGAGATTAGGGAAGAAACAGGCACTCTGGGTCCATTACAGCATTGCCTACTTCACAACCCTTCTTTAAACCAATTTTTAGAAACAAGACTGCTCCCTGCAAACAAACGTCTGAGAATCTCGCTAAAAGAATAGGCCTGTCAGGCTCTTCTGATGGTGGTTCACATGCCGTCTTGATCACAACACTGCTTTGCGTGTTGTGATCAATGAACATCAATGAACAAGGAGACATTCCTATCACAGTTACTTTGTTTGTAAACTGATATTAGGGATAAAATAATCCTTGAGAAACAGAACAGCAGAGTAAATTAAGAGAGAACAGAATGAGTAAATTAAGTCAGGCTTCTGCAGTTAAACCAATCTGCTATATCTGATACTCTTATCCTCACTATAAATTAAAAAAATCTGGTTTTATAGAATTTTATTAAAATTCCTTTTTTTTATTATTTCATTCTCTAATGTAGGCTGCTGAGAGATGGAACAAAAGTATTGCAATTAAAATAAACACAGCTCCTCCAAATCAGTCAACATCTTTTAATATTACCATGGAAGAAATATCTACTAACATTATTATTGGAAAAGAACCAACACTTTAGAAGCAAGCAAAAGAAAGTCCTTGCTCTAAAAAGCTTACAGTCTAATTCAGGTGACTTAACAATGGTTCAGAATTAAAAGTGTAAAAAGAAATCCAAAATAAAATATTAAAATTAATCAAAAGTAATATACAGCAATAGGGAAAATCACAAAGTTCATGGAGTAAAAGGAAAATTCAAAGGAAGGGGAAAGGGCAGAAAGTAAGTAAAAAGAAGTAAAAATAGGAGAAATGGAACAGGAAAGTAGTAGTAATAATGTATTTTGGAAAAGAAGACTGGAATATTACATGTATTGCCTGAGTACAAGAGTCAGGGCAATTATTTTTGGTTAGGGGATTTCATGAGGCAGAAACCACAATGACCAATGTGGTCTAAAACCAGAACTGGTTTTAGAGGTACTATAAAAACAAAGGAAATGATTCAATGAGAGAAACAGTGAATCAGGTGAGTAGACATTTTAATCTAGCTCTCAAGCCTACAAATTGAAGTAGTGGACATGACAACAGCAAGACAGGAATGAGGACAAATTGTTCCACATTTAAACTTACTGATTGGCGATTTCATAACCAAAACATACTTAAACACAATTTGGCATAAACACTGTCAATATACAGTAGCAGCAAAAGATTAAGGCCCAAAATTAGAGAAGGATATTGGTTAGAAAACTTTTTAAATCCAGGAAACTGGAACTTAATAAGTGCAATCAAGGTGTGAAAAATTAGAAGAATGGGAAAAAGCTTACCATACTGATTTTAACAGGAACAAAATTTAACCCCTTTAGTCTGTGAATCTTCTCTGTTCAATTCTAAATCATAAAGCATACAAATCTCTCCAACACTGAAATCTTTCAGATTTTTCTTTTATTACTTGCCATTAGTTTTAAAGAACTATCACTGACACATATATGGTCACACAGTCCTAACACACCAGAATGTTAAAACAAGAAGAAATGTTATCTTACATTTATATGCATTCAAGTCATGGAATCACATTATGCTTCAATACTTCAGTCATACAGTTTTGGTTACATTTTAGATAAAACTTAGGAGGAAAAAAGGCACAGATATGAAAGAATATATAATGAAGACAGATTACCTATTACAGGAGAATACATTTATCAAGAAAATGTAATTAATACTTAAAATCTGGCACTTCCTATTTTTAGTTCAGGCCAAAAGGAAAAAAAAAAAAAAAAAAGAACAGCTTGTCTGATTAGAACAAAAAAGATGAATTTCTGTAATGTTAGGAACAGTTCAGGAGGAAGCACTGAGCAGATGGAGAACTAGCTTCCACTGATGCCAAGTCCTGTGATTTTACTGCAAATCTTTATTGTAGAAGCTTGCTTTTTTTTCCTGTTTGTTTAGGAAACTTACTTTGAGTAGGGAGTAGAGAGGGAGAGGCTGCATTTCTGTTCATTTCAGGTACCTACAGGTATACAAACCAGCAGTATCTCTTCGGTCTACGAAGAAGTCCAAAGCTGCAGGCTGCCCAAAGCATAACTGCCACAAATAAAACCTTTGCAAGTGGAAATGAGACCACTTCAATAAAGAGGCTCTACAGATTGAAATGGGCAACGTGACCACCAAAAGCAAGGGAAAGTTCTGATATGCTGGAGTAGGGCTAGGAGGAGAAGCAGGATGGGAGATTATGTCAGGGAAGCACAGAGAATGTTTATGGAGCAAGGTAGCAAAAAAAGGAGAACATGAGGAAAGATGCAAGTAAAGTGCGTGCCCGTAACCATTTATTTCAGGAGTGTATATATTAGGAATATTCAAGTTACCTACTACCAATCCTTAGTTGCAACACTGTAATTTTCTTCCAAGACCAGTAAGCTGGTACTAGTATCTCAAAGCAGTTGGTAAGTAGTAAAAAGTGACAAATACCTCTATGTTCTACACAGAGCTCACGTCACCTGGTGAACAGCAAGGACATGAAGTTTTGCATCTGTTGAATTTCTGACCAAATAAGATGCTCTAGTTGAAAACACATCTGTTCCACACACAGTTATAAAGACATGCAAAAAAGAATTTTAAAAGACTTTTCACACAGAACAACAATGTTTTCAGAGCTGATAACAATTCTTCATTAGCTTGGATATCTCAGTAGTACAAGAAACAGATGCAGAAATACAGTTCTACAGAAACATACGGAGATAATTTCACAGAACAGACAAACCAAGTGAAAAGTAGTAGAAGTTGGCAATCAAATAATGCTGGAAAGTGGGACCCCTGATAGATACCGTAATCCAAATCAACATTGAGTTTGGCAGTTCTGTGAAGAAAACTGATTTTCAGCTATTCTCTAGAATTTTAAAACTCAAAGGATTCTTTTTTAGCATCTGAACCATGCCCTGCCATTGCTATTCTTTGTTTAAGCAGAATTGGCATTAAAAAAATTAAAACTCATTTACTTTCATTCATCTTTTTTTTTTTTTTCCCAAATCTCTGTCAGTATACACTTAAGATAGAAAAGTTGAAGGGAAACCTATTTTTAAGACAAGCCTTGCTCCATAAGTTTATCTGTTCAGCTTTTCCTGGAGAGCCAATGAATGGTCTTCTATATACTGCTAATTCTCATGTATGTATCAATTATGAAAATGACAAAAATGCAGCAATGTATTGCAACAGATGCATCAAAATTAAACACAGCGGCCTAAAAGCAGGAGGATAAAAAACCAAAACAATATGGGTTTAGGGAACAGAGAATAAATGTTACCTCACAATTCCTATACTTGCTGTTCGTTACTATTACGCTCCAGTGACTGGTCCTGATTTTTTCCACGTGTTCAAGTGCTAGGTACCTACCAAAATTGTAGGTATGCTTACAATATCAAACTCATTCTGCCAATTCTGTTTGAACTACATAGAATTTCTCTTTCTTCAAGGCCATCAGAATTATTCAGCCAGGGCCAAAAAAACCCAATAAAAACCACCAAACCTGGGAAAAACTTCATGTCCAAAATTATGTTTTTTCATCTTAATAATCACCATATCCTGCAACTCAGCACACAGTTACTGAGGCACGTACGTTGGCAGCTTTTGGCTACTGTGCTGGTAATGCCTACCACAATTAAAGGAAAGTGATGTCCATGGATATATTTTGATCAGCTCTGTAATGAGATTTTAAAAGCATATTTTAAAATGCAAAACTATTCACAGCCAAAAAGCTAATGAAGGACTGAAATCTATTTTGGGACACAACCTTCATCAGTCAAAAAATGAGGACAGCTCTTCAAAAATGGCAAGGTTCTTCTAGCAAAGTAAGGTTATCCTATCACTTCCACTTCTCTTGTTCTTTACGCTTCAACAGCATTTTTACTAAATTGATTCAAGATATATTCCCTGAAGGCTTCACAATGGACTTGTAGCTTATATCATCTAGACATCAAAAGCAATAGAGCAAAGTTTGCTTTGCTATATTCAAGGTTAATTAAAAGAAAAGTATAAAATGCTAAAAAGAGGAAAGAGACTTAAAAATAAAATTATCACCCTACTTTACACACAAATGTAATAAGCCCTAACAAAGAAGCCCTGTCAGGCTAGTGACATCAGCTGTTATTAAAGCCACCTGGCAGTTCTTCCTTAAAACTACTTTTAGATGCTTTTTTTAACTATTCAGTCCAAAATTTTCCAAGTCAATTGTCTGCTTCAGGTAGTTTTTCCTCAGCCTCCTCTTACCACCACCTTTTAAAAAGTCACAGAACGGCTGGAACATTTTTCTACAAAAGGACATGGAAAAAAAGCCCTTGTCAGCTCGCTCTTTGAGAAACTGTAACAACTTTCCTGCTCTGAATCAGTAACTTGAAATCAGACTGGACAATGTTTTTGTACGAGAGGTATGCTCTGCTCATTTTATGAAAAATCTGACCTGATTTAGCCAGGCTCCAAGCTTCTAGAACCAGGGATTGTACATATTTTTTGGCAAGATCTGCTGGAGCTTAACAACCAATCACCAAACCGTCCATCCTCAGTGACCTTCTGTATGTCACCTCAATGTGCAAGGCAACTGACTTCAGTTTCCTCTAACCTCTGATTACGAGCAAAGAGCCAGATTTTCACTGTAAAAGAAGTCTGCATTTAAGAGGCATTAGGCACAACGCTGAACAAAAAGCATTGTCTTGAGTATCTGTGCCAACATCCCCACCATAGCTGAAAACAGTGGCCTGTCATAGTGCTGGATAACTCAGTAGGATTCAGGGCGTGGAGATGTGACAGAGCATGTGGAAGGAAGATGGAGAAAACAGCTTGTAGGGGAGACTAGAACCAGAACCTTGAAAGAATAAACCGAGATTGACCAGACAAGGAAAGAAACAAAGAGAAACGTAAGATGTGGTAGTGGATGTGAGGAAAAAATACGCCAAATGAGCAATTCCAGGCAGAAAAACTCAGAACTAGGGATCACCAAGACTGGATAAAGCAAGGGACAGAATACATCTGACAGAGCTGAATTTTAGTGAATATATGTGGAAAGGAGCTGACTCAGCAAAACGCTGAGAAAAGACTCACCACCAGGAATCAGAAACAGGCAAGATGAAAAATCAACAGCAGCAAGGAAGAGTGAGAAAGAATTAGTAGGCAGGCAAAGGCTGACAGCGGAAAGGCAAGGTACAGTCAGAGACAGTGTGGGACTAGTCAGGCCTAAATATCTGATTGAAAAGACAGAATCAGTGCTGCACTGGAGACTGGCTTCAGGCAGGGACAAGCTGGAAGTATAGGCAAAAAAATAAAAAAGTGTGTCTTCAGAAGCTATTGAAAAACGTAAAATAAAATACCCTAAAGACTTACCATCTTCTGAAAATATCAGCAAACTCCTTCCTCCCTCTCTCAGAAAAAATTCCTGTTTTCCTCTACTACTGATAAAAATACAGTATAACAACCCATAACTCTGTTACTTTCTTAATTGAAGCAACATTACCACTGATGTCCTAGATTTAAAAGCTCCAATCCTGCTAATTATCAACGTGACTCCCATCTCACATAGAATATTAGTGTTTTCATTTTGCTATTTATGGTTGATTTTAACTAGAAAACTACAGGTAGAAGCATGTCTACAAAATATTAAACAAATATCAACCTTGGAATGTTAATACCTTAGACATCAGGAATTCCTCCATTTAAGTTTGTCTACTGGCATGAATTCTGTCTTTATTACTACATTATCCCAAATTATGTTTCTACTCTGTCTCATTCAATTAACAGGATATTTTCCGGGAATAAATCCAAGTTGTATCTTGAAGGATGACATTCTCTTTAAGACCCTGCTTTGAATATTATGGAACCTAAATGTTACATAGGAGAACAGGTTTTTAATCTGAGCTTTTGCCAAAGGATTCTTAACTGGTTGCATTAATCACATTGTTGTGTACCAATAGTAAATTGCAAGCTAAGCTTTTGCATTCATGAAAAATGGCACCTGATCTCCATTTTCTCTCCAGTACTCCTCCAGCTGCTTGTTGCAACAGAATTTGATCCATTATGCAACTTAAGAATGCTAAAGAGCAATATGCTCACATAAGTCAAAAGTATCAAATAAAACAGATGCAAGCTCCTCCTCAGACCACTAGAAATAAAGATGGCTGCATTCTGTTTTCACACATAAGCTGAAGAAATCATACAAAGAACCCCCCCGACACACACTGCTTTTTAATGGGACTCCAAGCAATACATGTTATTGTTTAGAAGGTACTTTTTTCTTCCTATGAAAGACAGAACTTTATTTCGTTGCTGTTTCTTATCAATTTAACGACAAGAATAGTCACAATATATCCTAAAATAAAGCACTCTTTAAATGAAAGATTTAGAATTTATAACTAGTAAGAATACCAACATGATTTTAATTTTAGGCGTTAGGAATGGAGTAAAATAAATGGGTATGTATAAATAAGTAATAACTGCATTGAAGTATAATTTACAAAAAATAGAAATTAGTAGAAATATATCATATTTCCTTATATCCTCAGTTTAAAAGTACTATTCATCAGAACATTTTCAAGCATTCTGAAGGCTAAGTATAAAGTTAGAGATATTAAAGTTTGTTTTAAAAAGCTGAACCATGGCAACATGAAGCTCAGGGTGTGATTTTAAACACTCTGAGTTGTGGTATCTACTTTGCCCTGCAGGCTATTTTACCTCTCCAGCTCTGAGGACTATACCAGGCACCTTGACTCAACACTGTTCACTCTGCAACATACATTCAGAGAAGTCAATACACATCTCATGATCCTATGATTAAAAGTGGCAATTTAGGCCCACTTCTACAACGTTCATGTGAAACTGAACTTCAGAAATTGATTCGGTCACAGAGAAAGAAAGTTCAAGTCCTTGTTTCTTTACTGCAGATAATTTCTAACTTACTGCTCTAAGCTGTGGCTTAAAAATCCAGTTATCTAGATTTGAGAGATTTCAGAGCTTCCAAGTTGTTCAACAAACCCCACCGTAATACATTGTTTGCAGCTTTTTACTGAACTGTATTCCAACACAATGGCACATCAAGAGTTTCTAAAATAATTTGAGGTTACTGTTTTTTGTGCAACTGCCTATGCTACTCATGTATAGCTTTAAAAAATAGGAACTAGTACATCCTGTCCCTCTACCTCCTCCTCCCATTATATCTTTTAAAGAGGTGAAAACAACTGGTCTTTATTTTCAAGGGGAGTAATGCTTTCTATTCATGCACACATCTGTACAGTGCTGATTACAAACCTTTGTCAAAACAAACAACAGCGAGCAGCTGCTTGACCACTTTGCTGGCTTTAGTCCTACTAGCAACCTTTTTTGTTTTCTAGAAAGCAACTAGCAAGAATAGGCTCAAAGTGACTGGATGCTGCGCACACTCAGAGCCATACACAGTTTCAGGAGAAGGCTATGAACGCAGCAGCCCTGGTTTACTCCTCATCTGCCATGGCTCAGTGCAGCCCCTATGCTGTAAGGCTGCTCCCATGGAGACTTTGAACATTCCTAAACACATCAATGCCAGGCTTCTGAGGCAGATAGGAACGGTACTCCAGGGTCCTGTTTCATCATCAAGGAGAAAAGCCAGAAAAATAGTAACATTTCAAAATGGAAAGCTAAAAAACCATCTATAGAGTAAAAAATGCTTACCTGCTGAGCTAAGCAAAACACTGAAGTCTGCTCCTCTCTGGGATTCCTCACATTCACTCTGTCCCTCTTTTTCTGTATCTTCATAGCGGCTCCAGTTGGACAAAATCTTTCTTCTTGAATAGCTTTTCAGTTCTTCCTTCTCTTCTTCCTCTCGTGATTCAGTATCATTATCTTCCTCTACCTGTGACATTTAAATGGACAGTTAAGCCACTGCAACTCAATAGCATTTTGTTCTGTATTTAAACAGTCATTCATACAAAAAGAATTCAACCACACAATCAAAACTCAGAAAGACAAATCAGCCTGGATCTCCATCACAACTGTAGATCAGGTGCCACCATCTTCCTGAACTGTATGTGATTCATCAATAGCATCACTAAAAGCACCTAGTGAAGCTTCAGTTCTTACAGGGGTCAAGCAGTGATATTGATGCGAGTTCCAATGGCTTTCCTCCAATTCTGGAAGCCCATAAGGAACAGCTTCCTTCCTGAAACAGAGGGCAATGCATAGGGAGCAGACCTAAGAATTTAATCGCAGTACCTCTGTCCAAATGTTGCAGTGATACTGATGATAACCAAAAGAACCGTAGAGAAGAATAGGAGAAAGAAAACAAATACTGCAGAAAAACATCTGGAAAAGGTGCTCCATGTGAAAATGCCCATTAGAACCAATGACAAGCTCTTAACTCAAGTAAAATGGAATAATTAATCAAATTAATTTCCTTCATGAAAGCCATTTTATGGAAATACACATGGAAAAATTAATTAGACTGCTGGCAGTCAATATGCTAGCCCAAACTGTTAAAAAGCTCTAAGGTCAAAAGGAAAATCCATTACAGAGTCAGATTAAGATGCAAGCAAAATAGGCATTTGCCACAAGTACTCAACAACCATGGAAAACTCTCCCCTCCCTTGAATCCTCTATATCAACAGAGCTCTCCTCTCCCAGAACTTGAGGTTCAGCTGCAATGACTCACAAACAGAAGTTTTGCTTCCTGAGTTTGGAGCACTCAACAGGCAAGAGGAGAACTGAGAACAACCAGAAAAGTTCTGTACAATATGATTTCTGCAGAGTTTTAAAGCTCCGAAGAGGTAGAGTAAGGAACTCAAGAAAGAAGAGATTGCCACCGTGTCCGATACGAAACATTCCTGCTGACAGCTCTCTTTTCTGCTGCCATATGATTAAATTTCACTGTCCCAACAATAAGTACATTCTTCATGACCAGGGCAGTGAAATTCAAGTTTATCTACACTGCTGTAAAGCTCATAGCCATGTCCATTCAGTATAAAACAACTTCAAAAGCAAGCTACCATAAGCATATCTGTAGGCATAAAACACCCTTAGAGTTCATCATGAAACACTGGCTTTAAAGAGGACCCTAGCTTTGATAGTTTAAACCAAATGTAATCCTGAAATAAATATGAAGAGCAATTCTTTGTGTTTTTAAAAAGCCCTTTTAAGTGAAGAGATGAAAACATCTTGTGCGGAAAGACTACTAAAATCTCTAGTAGTTACTGTGTTTCTAAAACTACATTAGGGTTTTTTTTAACCACATACTGTGGACTTAGATATCAGGACAACATGGCAAAAAAAAACTGCAGAAAGCCACCATAAGGAACAAACCACCATCACTTCATGAACTTTTTATAATCACTGAGTTACTTTCATAGCTCAAGAAAGGACATAGCGAAATGCAACACGTGGTTTAGATTGATTTTAGAACCCCATTGTGAAGAAGGCTTAAATATCTATAGAAAAATTTGTAGTTACATTTTGGTTCAGCTAGGCAAGGACAAACTGAGATTTTCATGTTCCTTTAGTGTCCAACTACACAACAGGAAAACTGCTAACAATACCAAACAAATCCTCTGTTGCACACCAAATACTGCATTTATAGGCAACTAAGTCATCGTAAAAAGAAGACCAACACAGTTAAAGTAGGAAGTAGTAGTTTGAGGACTGTGGAGCATTGCTACTCCTTGGTTCTGATAAAAATATTAAAAATGACCAAAAATAGCAGTGAAGCCTGTTTCATGGCTTTTACACAAATACCCACTGAAAGGCAAAGCATCTTCAAACACAATTCTGAGAGTTTAGATTCTCCCATGTTTGATGTCTTAAAAAATGATTTCCTAGTCCATATATCATACAAGAAGCAAAACTAGAACAATGACTTCTCAAGAAAAATAATCCACAATCTTCAAAAACAAGCTTCTTTCAGCACTGTTTGAGAGATCTGGTTAGGAACAGCATGAAGGAATGGTAAAATCATCTAAGAGCTTAAAAAAAGATTAAAAGCTGTCATAATTATACAAATACACTCTCAGCTGTCAAACAGCTGAGAAGAATGAAAATATTCTGTGCATTCTTACTGATTCTGTGCAATTTTTAGATAAATTATCTTTTCTTTCTATTCATCAGATCAGTACACCAAAATGACTGTTGTGGACAAACGGTTGTTTGCATGAGCAAAGGGGTGAAGTCACAACTGGGGACTGATCCAGAGCTATAGTTTTCAGAGAATAAAGGCCAAATCCCCTTATATCAAGATAAGAATCAACTTATTTATCTTCCATTCTTCTCCTATAAATTGAATTATTTCCTACAATCTAGCAAACCTAGTGAAATTCAGTGCCCAAAATAACTTGGAGTTGATACAATTCACAAGTCAAAGCAAGAATAGTGCTTCATAGATAGATGTGTGGTGCTTTGTTTTTAAGAAAAGATCAGAATCACCTTAGGCAACTATGACGTTCTATATAGTTAGTTACTATAAACCTGTTTAGCAGATCCACTCCTTTCACCTGTCAACAAACCAGGATTATCACTTCCTTATTTTAAAAGCTTCCAGTACACTAATACAGATTCAAATGTTTTCTCTTAAACAGGACTAAATTCTTTTTCACATTCTTTTATTAGCTATGTTATACAGCACATCTGAAGCAGATTTTGTTTCTTAGAAGTAAACTTGTTAACTTGAACCTTAAATAAACCACAAATTCTCAGGAGTGTTAACAGCTGATGTGCAGCCTGGTTCCTCAAGTACTGTCCTGAGGTTTGCTTTTGAAACGAGTAAACCTCAAGCAACAAACCTGCTTATATTTCCAATAAATACTTAACAGAAAACTTTACATGATGCACTGTCGTGCTATAAGGTAAAACTGCAAAGAATCACATTTGAATATTCAATATTCAAACGACTTAAGGATACATCTTTACCATTAAAATTATCAAAGGCATTAAAAAAAAACCAAACCTCTGATCAGTGAAACTTCAGAAAATAATGATTCTACCAAGAGCTAGACTTGGTAGGTAGAATGATTCTGCCTATTCAGCTAGACTATATGCTGCTACTATTGTCATAATACCTCACTGAAAATGAGTCTTAATTGGTACAAAGCAAACATTTGTCCTGTGTGTAGTGAAATAAAATAACTTCCCTCCTGCCTCATCCTCAAATAACAAATGATACAAGCTGAAGCAAATTTCAGAAGCCTGCTCAAATATAACCTTTAAAACACCATTACTCAGGTAAGGAGAAAATATTATGCCTTTGAACAGCATTGAACTAGATCTACACCTTATTGCTCAGTGCTATAATGCGCTGTGATAACACAGGCAGCGTAATATTTATCTGCTGTGCCTCTGTTTCAGATAGCATTTATTATCTGTGTTACCATTTGCACCTCTCATTCAAATTCTGAAAGCAGGGAAAATACGCAAAAGCCCAGTTGAACAAAATTAGGAAACCTTCAGACTGTTTTGCATATCGGATTAATAAAAAAAATATACAGTGTTCTGCATAAACACTAAATTCATCAAAGTCATTCAAACAATAGTGAAAGAGCCAAGCTCCCCTGCAGGGGAGCTTGCATGATTTGGGGTCTTCCACCACGGAATGTATTTTCATCCTTTACCAGAGCCTGACTCTGCTTTCCTTCTGAAGGAAAGCAAAATGGATAGCACACACAAACTCTACAGCCTCTACCTCAGCAAAAGAGGATTTCAGTACACTCTCCTTTACACACTGATTTTGCATACAGGGTTGGGGATGATACGGCATTGAGAGAAAATAGGAAAGCAGGCTTTCTGTTTGACTTTTCTTACAGACAAGAACATATTGATACACACGGTTCAGGAATGATGGTGTCAAAATGAAAAAACACTGTTCTAAACGGGCAGTTTCCCTTGGGGTCATCCTTCTGCACTGCCCTGGAAGCCAGAGTGGTTTGGATCAAACCAAGGCTGAAGTACACAATGGACAAAGTGCAACAGTGACCTCTTACATCCCGCTTCAATTACCCAACCACACTTGGCTGTAAGCGCAGGCAGTCCCAGTGTGTTAAGCACACGTGTGCAAAGACTCAACAAGAACTGTTGAGCTCACAGCCCTTTAAGAAAAACTAAAAGTGCATTAAAAGTCAGAGGTTCCATTAAGATCTTCTAAAACTGTATTTATTACCCTTAGGAAGCCACAGGAGTTAAGGCTTCCCTCTTCTTGTTCAGTTCTACTAACTCTGTAAGAAAAGTTTAAAATATTTAATCTTTGTCAGTACATAGAATATTCTACCGTGACCAGGTACACGTATCGTCAGCTTGCCTTTCTTTGGGCCAACTGCCATTCCCCATTACGTAGGTATCACGCATGATTCGATTTCCATTCTTATTTATTTTGTATTATTTCTCCCAATTCTCTTCATGGGAATGTCACGTTAAAGAACGTACGAAAACAGCCTTATCTTCTTTCTTAATCTGTTAGAAAGAGAATAGCTATTTCTCTCTTTCACCTTCTTCCCAAATGTATACGACCTTTCCATTTTATCTTTAGAAACTCTTTACAATCATATTGATCAAGTGCTACTTTTCCCCTTTGTTACTGAAACTTCTGTATTACTATTTTGACTGTTAGACCGATCAAAAACATATGCCTTTCCATAAGCTTTTCTATTCTTTATTAGGAACACTTATCTACAATACCCCGGACACCTTTATATACCCCCACAGAGTCTACAACAAACAGCCACTGCCATGCATGAACATTTGCCTGTCCCCGGGCAGTGACAACCGCTGCCTACTCCCTACAACTGCTGCTCTTCCCATTTCTCTCCTCACCAGGGGAAAAGGCTAGCAAGACAAAATGAAAATATCCGATGGGTTGAATCTCACCTGCACTACCAGCCACATCATCAATGGGCATGTATCTTTTCCTCATTTGTATTTAAAATAGCAAGGTGTCTGCGCACAAACAGCTTCTCTCCTCCTCATCCCAACTTGAGCAGCATCTGTTACAGCCCCATTCTCACAAACAGAACTTGTAAGCCATAGGGTCAAAACCCCGTATACAATTAGGCAACAAAGCAGTTCACGATCTCTACACTTTGAACTGTTTCCCCGAACAAAAGTCTGTACGGCAGAGGCTTGTATGAGTGACAATAAGTAAGGCAGCTTGGCTGATACTAACTGCTGAGTGGTTCTAGGCAGACAGAAATGGAAATTGAAAGACTTAAGTTACACTTTAATGACTTAAATTGCTCTTGGAAAGACATACCTGCTTTTAATTTCACGGTTCAAAGTTATTGCTGGCGTAACCGCACAGGAGCAATGACATTACACCAGGAGCAATCTTAGCAGAATATGAACACACAACACAATCTCAAAAAGACTTCATTTTTTTGGTAACAGTGCTCATTAAATGCATTTTTTTAAACCTTAAATCCAGAAATGTACAGGAGAATCCCTTGAGAGCTTAATTTTCTCTATCACAATGATTGATAGGCTTATACCTTATGATAGTTATATATAGTATAATAATCTTCAGAAAAGTTGTTCTGATCTTTCACATTTACCCAATTACAACCTCTAGATATATATCCCTCTTCTCTGTCTTGTAACCAATTAGAAATTTATTAACATTAAATCTAAAGTTGACAAAGGAATACATTATTTGATTTATTGTGGTAGAAATGTAATGGGGTCTTGTGGCCTGGTCTCTAAAATACAAACTGTATGGTATATTAAAGAAAAACTATATAAATTCAGCATTATGGCAAATGAAAGCAGAACTGCATTTTTAAATTTCTTAGATTAATGCTATTATTTTACAACAGACAAACGTTCTGGTGCAATTTTATTGGTACCGATGCAAGTTTGTATGTGTTTAGAATCAAGATGTCCTTACCTACAGGACATACAGATGGTTATCTTTATGAAGTTATCTAGACTGATGGCTGAAATTCAAGGACAGCATTTGAAATGTAATTTACAATGATATAGACAAATGGGAATTTAGTTTTTAAAATAAAAGATTTTTAAAACACCAACAGTGAATTAACAAGGTAACCATGTCTGTCAGTGTATTATAAAAATGCTCCACTATCTGGGAAAAACCCATGAAGCACATCAACATATTTTTCTGTCTACCTGGAAATATTAATGATAAATTTCTGTACACAGAAAAAAGAGCAAAGTAGAACAATATAAAAAGGTCAGTACAAAGTAAGAGTGGAATACCATCCCCCAAATTATTCTGACTTAGTCGTCTTAGTCGAGATTTTTGAAAAGAAAATGAAAGATAAGATTTGTACATTTCCCTGAAAAACAAGATTCTCCTAATGCAATGATGCCATAAGATATCATAGCTTCTTTCAGAGAAAGCAAATATTTTCTAGTAATACTCAGCAACACCTGCCAAAAACTGTGAGCTGTTAGCTAATCTATACTGAGTTGTTTTCAACGGGCAACGTATTTACAATGACCACAGTAACAACAAAAACATGTATAATTATCTTGTCCACCAAATTATTTTGCTTCAAAGTTTCTGCTTATTCTATGTAAAGCAAATAATTGCAATTGATTAAAAACTTCATATTAAAGAGACTGTTTTCTCATTACTGTTTAACCGAAAAACCAACTCTAAAAATATTCTTTGCACTCAGTAAATTTATAACCTGATCCAGGGCCAGGAGGCTACAAGGTGTACTTCATCTTTCTCACAGATCACTATTAATACTTCCACAAGCTATAGTCATATTTTTTTACAAATCTTACGCCCCATTGAATTGGAACAACAGCTTCTATTAGGAGGTAAATCTCTCCTACAGACTCACTGAGCCAGAAAAAAAAGCAGCCCCACGGGGAAACAGCCTAGGTATTTTGTTTGGAACTACTGATTTAAACGGCAGACCACCTTTCCTTACAAAGAACTAGAAAAGAAGCCATAAATGCTGATGTTCACTTTCCACTGCTATCTCAGAAGTACCTCTGTAACCTGCTAGCACATGACTGGCTGCATGGTCCTTCAGATAGGTGACTTGGGCAGAATGAACTAACCTCTACCACATACCACTGAAGTTTTGTACTGCAGCTTCTAAAGACCCAGTTTGAAAACTGTTGACTCAGAGATAAGTTAAACTTAATAACCATGCAACGTGTGTTCCCAGGAAGAAAGGCTCAAAAGCTCTATTCTCTAACATCAGAAGTAGACTTGGGAACCAGGTATAAAGCCTGTCAAGTAAGTCTTTCTTTCAGAAACCCACATATTTCAAGAATTTGCTCATTAGATACAGAATCTTCCAAACTATGAAGCCACCAGCTCAAATTTAGCTCTAACTCCAGACTGAAGCCTACTTGATGGGGTGTGTTGTGAGAATGGTATCATGATAAATTCCACACTCATTCTACATTAATTGGGAAACTCAGTAGCGAACCAACAAGCCGCATTAACTGCGGACGTCGTGCTTTGCCTCCCTTCCCCAAGGCTGAGCCGTGCTGCGAGCAGAAGAGCCTCTAGGCAGCCTTGTCCAGCTGCTGTCTATAGATAAAGAGAATTCTGATTTTATAAACTTGCCAAGCCAATAAATAGCCCCCAACGGAAAATCAACTGTATTTCTTTCTTTAATGCAGTGGAAACAATTATATGAAAGTTACTGGCAAATGTGCAAACTCATCAAGCAATTTATACAAAATCATCACGTGGACCTGCATAAAACCTGGCAGCTCTATTACTTTCAAGTTGACAGTTCCTTAAGAAAGCGGAATGTTTTTCTTACAAACATTCAGCCAAAAATACGAGTGCAAACAAAATTGTAGCCTCTTGTCTTGACAGAAGTAACAGATTTCAAGAACACCTTACGAACGAAGTATATTGCCACAAAGGTTACAGCATTTTCAGCTAGATTACTGATTGTTCCTATGTAGGCTGTATGTGCCAAAGTCAGGGGGTTTATATATTGCATACATATGGATCCACATATGTGAATGTTGTATGTCATATTCTAAAACTGAATTATATTTAGTATTCCGGATAGGTTAAGGAAAATTTCTACAGAAAGTTATTTGTTCCTACCAAATCTGCCATTTCTAAATAGAGGTATCCCGAGCTGCATTAGAGATTGACTCTTTCAGAAATTGATTCAATTCTTATGAGTTAATGTCACAGTATTATAGCCTAATCCAAGCTGAAAGGGATTGCAAAAGGTCATCTTGCAGGTAGTCATCAACCACCTACTCAAAAGAAAGTCAAAACTGAAAAGCAGACCAAGCAGGCTGGGGCTCTGTTCACTCAGGGCTTGAAAACCTCCAATACCCAATTCCTACTATTCCATTTTGTTGTTTTATTCTAACGCTTCCAAAGCTGCAAAAGCAGTTTGTATTAACAGCTTTAACAATACCTTCTAAAGAACACACATGAGGAGTTCTGTAACACCAAGGAATCAAAGTTTATTGAGGGTATATATGCACCTCAACAGTTCAATTCCAGACTTTTTCAAGGATATTTCTATTTTGCTAGTCTTCATGAGTTAACAAGGAAGACAGCCTCTCTCAATAAACCTCTCTGTTATTAACAGGTATGTATGGATCTTTGTACTGCTGCAATCATATCAACGATGAAGTAAAGGCATGACAAATTATGCAAAAAACTCACTCAAAGCAGAACAGAGAAAGATCTGAATCTTGATGCTAACCCACAAAGTTTATTTCATAAAGTCTGCTCAAAATATTAAAATTTAGAGAACACCTCAGTTTTACAGACAAGTCTAACAGTTCTTTAACACCCCCTACATGCACACCGTTTTAGAACATAAACATCACAACTCCAGCAACTCTCTACCAAGACCAAAACAAGCACGTTGAAGAAGCTTCAGGGTTTCTCATGCAAGGAAAAAATATGTGATAAAGTTTCTCAATAGATCCTTTTTTTTTGCCCCAATGAAAAAAAAAAAGAGAGAAAAAATAATATTAGATAACATTTAGTACTAAGTCAAAAGTTCAGGGTTTTTTAAATGCATCTATTTTGTAAAAAAGAAAAGCGTAATAAAGAGTAAGACATTATTTTTGTAAGGATTTCAAAACATGAAAATAACTAGTGATATTCACCCACACTGTTATATTTTCAATTGGCACAGCACTACAGAAGAAAAAATTCTGAAAGACACCACGCAGAACAGTATTCTTTGAAACTGTACATCTAAATATAGAATGGCAGGAAAATAATCAATAGTTTTCTTCTCTTTCCTACTGTTAATCTTTTGCCAGCTTAAGTTCCTTGTATCAGTTCACAGCAGAATCAGAGAAGCACAAACAATGGCTAGGCAGGCTGGAAGCATGCCATGGAACAGGGGATCTGGGAAGCAGCTCCTTCCTCCATATCTGGCAGCAGTTACCCGCTAGATTGGCTAAGTGTACTGGTAAGCCCTATCTTTGGCTTTCATTTCCTGCAACGTTAAACTTGTTTTTCAAAAGCAAATTTTATTTTCTGCTTCTGTTAAAGACTTGCAGGTTCTCCATTGCTATTCCTGCTCCACCTAACAGTTGTGGACACAGGTGTTCTTTGTCAAATCCACATATTTTTAAAATAAAAACTAAAAAAAAAAAAGATATTTTGCTACAAATATTTACAAATTACAAATATGAACCGTAGAGCATTTGTGACTGTTCTCTTTTTCAGTTACTGCTTAAGATAGTCACCGAGACGTGTAATGCATCATTTTAGAGTTTCAGTATACAAGTTTTGATGCTGGGTTCACACTGGGAAATTCAATCTTGAATTTCAATTAAAACACCCAACATCTGTCACTTTTTCAGATCAACTATCACATAATCACAGCATATTGCAAACAAAAATATTCACATAATGAAAGTTAAAGCTGTAAAAGGAGACACTACTATGAAACCTTACAAAAATACTATAAAAGCAATTCAAAAGGACAGCGTTCTGCTTTCCTCCCCCCTTTCATCATGTCTGCAACTGTCAGTAGCACAGTCCCTAAATTTTTCATCTTTCATTACTAATATAGTGCCATTTCCTAATTATAATTTCACATGCTACTGAAAAACCTCACATCTCTATTACCCTTCTAACAGCAAACTGGCACATCCAGCTATCATGCATTTTTGAAGTAAAGTTGCTTTAATACATTTATGGTGTGGTAAGATGAAGGATTGTGGTTACAAATACCTCCATTTGATGGTATTTTCAGAAAGGGGGGTCAAAAAGGGATAATTTTTAAGGACCAGGACACAGGCACATAGTAAATCAATGAACAATAACTTATAGAAAAGACACTAAGGATAAAAAGCAGATTGCCTAACACACAAACAGAATGCATAACTATAAAGCTGGATGCAAAACCACCTATCAGGGAGCAAGCAGGCAGGATATATATATTGAATTACAGTGATTTTAAAAAGAACCCAGTCACACTAGACAAAATAACCACATATTACAGCAATGCTACATCAAAAAAAAATATTATCCTCAACTCCCAGGATTTAAAACAGTATTTGAGCCCAATACTGAAATTAATGTATTTCTTCAGATGGTGGAACAGCAAAAAAGACACAGAGTTCTAACTATCCACTTGATAAGCAGACACTAAACCTCTTCTTCTTTTATTTTCAATGATGTGAGAAATATATGGGCTGGTCAGTGAGGAAGCCCAGTTTTTCTCCTTTCCATTTTCATAGATGTCTGCAAACCACACAGTCAACAGTGATGCAAGGAAAGGGGAAATGAGGAAAAAAAGTAATTCATGAAGGATGCGCTTCCCAACTTAGGGACTGCAATCCCTGCGTCATAATCAAGGCAGGATTTCCTTGACATTACACCTAAGCAGTGCAAAAAAGCAGCCACTCACACCCTCCATTATCAGCTTTCCTCGGCAAGTCAGCAGCCTCCTTCCTCGCATAAACTCAGCTGAAGTTCTTGCAAGCACCCTGCAACGTGCTGTCCCATAAGACAGCAAATTACTGCCAAATGTCTTATTTGTGGCAGATTTCCCTCAAGAGAGATAGGCGTATGTTGAATCCACATGCATGGTCATTGAAAATTTAGCTGTATGATGAATAATGTCTCTATGATGCTCCTCAAAACCAAAAGGCAGCAACACACCACACCCCCCATTTTCAAGCTCTTTTAGTAGTACAGCTCAAAGATGGTATAGGTAGTAGTACAGCTCCAGAGCAGTATGTCCTCCAACCGCTACACTATAGTTTGAGAATTAATGATGAACACGTTAGGAGATTCTGTCTATATACTAAAATACTAACACAGATAAAAAAAATGGTGTAGAGACATCACACTGTCCTGACTCGGGTACGTCAGAAGCCGAATTTTGTACTACCAATGTGTGGCATGCGCTTGGTTTCAAAGTAGTTGCCCACCACAGGTGACAGAACTATGAGAATTTATCAAAAGCCTCTAACAGCTACACCACCATTGTACACTTTTGAGAGAAATATAAAACTTTCTCCAGCAAAAATAGTTAAGTTTCTCCTGGAATGACCTGAGAATAAATGGGGACTTGGGCATACAAAAGGGGAGTGCCAAAACAAAGCATCTCAAAGAGGCAGTGTAAATAAATACAATCCATGTTTATTCAGCTACTGCAGAACTACAGCATTTTCTCCAGAAAGTGGAAATGAATTCCATTCCCTTCTCTGCACAAAGGCATTTCAAGTCACATCTCCCACAGCCCATGAGAATACAGTGACTCTACATACTCTGCAGTGGGCAATCTAGCCTGTTTTCTCAGCCAGACCTATTCTACTCGCTACAGCAACTGGACACACTCAGCAGGAGAACTGGGGAAGCTGGTGGCCTATTTGCCATGTGGATGCTCAACTACCACAGACACACACAAAAAAAGAAACAAAAAAAAACATACTTCATGTAATTCTTTCTTTCATTCCTGCTCTATCTTTATAACATCATGTTTTTACATAAAGTACAAAGGGACTGAAAAAAAGGAATTCAGAGAAATTCAGTTCAAGAAGTACTTCAAGTCCAACTGCAAGTCACTTATCTAAGAAGGGGAACACAACTTGACTGCACTTTGTATTTCAAACTGGGAAGAAAACAGACTGCAGTTGGAACTTGTTCCTTTCCTTCATTACTCACTGCAGATTGAAACCTTTTCATCGTGCGCTCTCTAGAACAGGCTCTGTGTGCCCACTGACTGCCCTGTTACAAGAAAGCATCCGTGCTAACGGCTCTGTAACCTCACACACAGGCTGTTTCCAGCATAAACCAGCAGATCCAAGGATGATTTTGCTACATATTTTGAGAAAGAGCTGAAAACAGTAAGTTACTTCATTAAGAGACTTTTTTCCTACATTATAAACAGCGTTTTCAGTGGCTAACAAAGCATACAATAAGGCAAGAAACAATTATTATTGATAAGCCCATCAATTTGCTTTGCTGTCTCACTGAAAATAATTAAACCACTTTTCATTAGACTTCCTCCTTCAGGATATCACATAATTTAGTTAAGATATTTTCCCCTTCCAATTATTCAACAGAAAACAAGCATTTGTAAAAGTCACTTAATCGCAATTCTTGGCAGACAGTTTAGACAGGTCAGTATAGTTATCTGCAAATCCTTTTGCTTTTATGCTTCATTTTTTTCCAGACCACACCAAATGAAATGCAAAGACAAAAAAAACTTGGTATTTAATATATTGTGCATTGCACTTAACGATTTTTCAACATAGTATTGCCAAATGTTAAATCTATTACATCGCTAGAGTGACACACATGACAGAGTAAGTTAAAATTTATTTCTTCAAAAGTATTAATGGGGATGGGGTCATACACGTGGTTGTATGTTCATAGTCTTCTCACATTGGCATATTTACCTACTGATGAATTTGTAGTGAACCTCCTGTGATTTTCAAGCACTGCCTCTCATTAACAGAAACAATTAACTTCCTCATTGCTCACCTAGACATCATAGCTCTTCCAGCACAATTTCAAATTTCTATCATAAACCATTTTTTTCAACCTGAGGGAAAAAGGAAAAAGCTAATGCTTTTTTTTTCTTCTCTTCCCCTTTAGACTAGAGGAAGGAAGAGCCTTGAGAGAGGTTCTTTCATGAAAAGAGAAAAAATGTCCCTGCAAAGAGTAATCCTCTTCACTAGTTTGCTCTATTGGTGACCTTTAGAGAGATCTACCAAAGCTAAAGAGAAGCTTAATTAGCAGAAAGGACAGCTGAGAGTACAGGTAATATGAAGAAAAAAGCTTTTAGTCTTTGTTGTACAGGATGAGTTTTTAAAAGAGGGAAGAAATCCTAAGACTGCTTCATAAATGTTGGATACCGGAACTCATCACTTTGGGTTAGCTAATGATAGAATCAGCCAAGAGAGATAACCTATTCTGAAATCTATGTTTTGCGTAACTGGAACAATTCTCCAGTTAAAGGGAAAACCACCTCATGAAGCACACAAGAAAGACCTGTTCTTGAAGTTTTACATAAAGCTGTTACTGCTTCAACATTCACAAAGTATGGTTCTGGAAGCTGTCTAACTTCAATAGCAAAAAGTATTTCTCTCCCCTTGATTTTCAGAATGTTTTATGGGTATTTCAAATAGATGAGTCGTGTGACTATGACCTGGTGTAACTATAGCTACAATATGTAACTTGTAGATAAAGAGAATAACTAAAGTTTCCTCCATGAAAAGCATCATTGCAGTTGCAGAAAACCAACCTGAAGTAACAGAAGGAAGAAAGTCTAGATCCTGACAAATTCTTACATTCAAATCTATTTACAGTTGAAGAAAAAAAACATTACTCCTATCTAGGCAGATCATCTGTAAAAAGCCTATAATTAAACAAGGCTCAAATAACTCTATACAAACAGATGTAAACCTATCAAGTGCTCATGAAAAACTCTGCTGTATACTGTATTTCCATGTTTATTCTCTATCAGCCTCTCGAATCACAGAATCATAGAATCACAGAATGTCAGGGGTTGGAAGGGACCTCTGGAGATCATTGAGTCCAACCCCCCCCTGCCAAGCAGGACCAGAGAATCTAGGGCAGATTACACAGGAATGCATCCAAATGGGTCTGGAAAGTCTCCAGAGACGGAGACTCCACAACCTCTCTGGGGAGCCCATCCCAGTGCTCTCGCTGCAAAGAAATTCCTCCTTATGCTGAGGTGGAACTTCCTGTGCTCTCACTTGCACCCATTGCCCCTTGTCCTATCGCAGGGCACAAGTGAAAAGAGGTTGCCCATTCCTCTTGACACCCAGCCTTCATCTATTTATACACATCAATTAGATCCCCTCTCAGTCTTCTCTTCTCCAGACTAAAGAGCCCCAGGTCTCTCAACATTTCCTCATAAGGCAGGTGTTCCAGTCCCTTAATCATCCTCGTAGCCATTGGACTCTCTCCAGTAGATCTCTGTCCCTCTTGAACTGGGGAGCCCAGAACTGAAGGCAGTACTCCAGGTGAGGTCTCACTAGGGCAGAGTAGAGGGGGAGGAGGACCTCCCTCGATCTGCTGGACACACTCT
>JAVSBS010024382.1:0-20311 GCA_033124195.1 Coracias cyanogaster
CTGCTGGGAGGCCAGGCTGGGAGAGGTGGGCTTGTGCAGCCTGGAGAAGAGAAGGCTCCAGGGAGACCTTCTGGTGGACTTTCAGGGCTTCAAGGGGCCTGTCAGAAAGCTGGGGAGGGACTTTTGAGCAGGGTCTGTTGGGACAGGATGAGGGGCAGCGTCCACCAGCTAACCTCCATCCACATTTCTGGCAGATATTGGGTCAGGCTAGTCAAAAAAGCAAAGTCTGCTGAAATAATCTCTATCTAAATAAAGTGCCCTTGACATAAGCGATGCCTGCTTGTGGAAGGGGCACCCAATACGAGACTTGCACTGATTTTATGTTGTAGAATAATCTATAGCATGTTCCTGTAGTCTGGAAAGTCAAACCTTTGATGCCAGCATTCAACGGCAGAGCGCAGGATGCTGCGTATGGCTGTGTGGGGTCAGGGTTTCATGCATCACGTGCAAGAAAAATACTTGATTTGAGAGAAATTTAGTACAGAAGCAAGCCTGCGGTGTTTATTTAGCAGCTGAATGTTGCAGTAGCATCATCCTGATAGCCTTGGCTCGGTGCTGGGTGAGGCAACGGGTCCTTGACCTTCCTCCCACCCGTGGCTTTCCAAGCCCAGAATCCCTGGATTCTGCCCAGGTCCATTCCAATGTCGTGGTCAGGACATCCCGCCTGTGACTGTGCAAACCATTATCTCCTACTTGTTTCCTTTCTTAGATTTTACCTCCCTTTGCTTGCGCTTACTGTACTGTTTACTTAGGAGTTTGAGGAAGACTTTGTGTTAGAGCGAGTAAATACAATTTCTTCAAAGAGACTGAGAATAAATATGAATGTCTTTGGCTAAGCAAAATCGTCAAACTTTGGCTTCTAAAGTTAGGCGGAAAATGAGCTGTTCTCCAGCAGAGCTAAATATATTCACCTCTCATTGATTTCAGCGGAGATCTTAATGCTCCGTAACTTAAAAACAGATAAATTATTCAGATGTTTGAACATGAAGCGCTCGTCTGATGTTAAGCACTCGCATTTTTCAACGCTTGCCTTAATAACGATTTGTCCTCTTTAAAACACAAAGTGCTCCTCGCTGAGTGGGGCAGCAGGAGGGCTTGGCTACTTCTGCAGCGTTCTCTCCAGTTTCCAGAAGAACGTTCTTGCTGCCCTGATGTAGTTGTCCTGATAGAAGAATGAATAAAAACTAAGAATTTGGGGGTCTAACACTGGAAATTTTCACTTAACCCCTTTTCTCTTCTCTTTGCAGCTCCCAGTACAGCCCAATACGGGATCACCGGTGATGCCGAAGTTCTCTTCTCCTGCTGGTACCTTGTGTTGACACTGTCCTCCCTCACCAGCATATTCTACCTGAAGAACATCATTCTGCACTAAGTGTAAAGACCCATAAAAGGCTTTTAAGGATTCTCTGAAAGTGCTGATGACTGGCTCCAATCTGGTAGAGTTTGTTAAAAGCAGCGTGGGATATAATCAGCAGTGCTTACATGGGGATGATCGCCTTCTGTAGAATTGCTCATTATGTAAATACTTTAATTCTACTCCCTTTTTTTTGATTAGCTGCATTACCTTGTGAAGCAGTACACATTGTCCTTTTTTAAGACGTGAAAGCTCTGAAATTACTTTTAGAGGATATTAATTGTGATTTCATGTTTGTAATCTACGAGTTTTCAGAAGCATTCAGTCATGGTCTGCTGAGTCGCGGACTGTAGTTTACAAGAAAAAAAAAAAAAGAAAAATATTGCAGTAAAAATGTGCTTCTTTAAGGCTGCAATACAAATATTCGGTTCCCTTGTTCAATAGCATTCTATCCACATTTACACAGAAACATTTTTTCTTTTTTGATAAAAACAAACAAACACACAAAAAAATCAAATAATATTGCCTTCAAAATATTTCTTCAGAATATTACACATATCTAGATTTTCTTCTAGCATGATATTCAGGTTTCAAGAATGAGCCTTGTATTATAACTGCCCTGTGCAGTACTGCTTTCTGTTTTCTTTCCTTTTTCCTGCAAATTCAGCATGGGTGTGCCTTCATAAAACACGACTTTCCTCTTCCTCTCCAACAAATCTGGAATGTCCCTCGGGAAATGCTAAAGCATCCTTTTGAGCGTAAGAAATCTCTAGTCGAGGACAAAGGTGCTGGCGGCTAACAGGAGACCCCTCCTCACCCATCGCCGGGGGGGCAGCAAATTGCTTCAGACTTGGCGGTTTTAGGCAATCGGGGAAGGATAGCACTGACTCCTTTTTTTTTTGCGTTTTACCACCAGTAACCCATAAAAACAAGCTTTCCCATGACGAAACAGGACAGCAAATTGTTTTGAGACATCTTCTGAATGTAGGAACGTTTCCCTTAGTCATTCCAAGCCAAAATTCCCGAGTGGCTGTAAACGCGAGAAGCCGAGCTGTCCCTTTTGTATTACCGGCAAAAAAATGACGTGAATCGGTATTTTTCTTGCACTTAATTTTTGTACTAGTTTACTGATTTAGCAATGATAAAGGATGCTTTTAAATGTTAGATATCTGAAAATACATGAAGTGTCAAGCAGAATTTTATATATATACATATATATATAAAAAATACATATATATATATATATATTAAAATGAGGTTGCTCCAATAACTGTACTGAAGTGCATGTTGCCGTCCATGATAGAGTCATCTCTGCAGACAGGACTTGATTACTGATGTACCAACACTACAGGAATCTCACCCCAGCAGGGAATCCCTCACACACCATCCCCTTGTCCTGCAGCCTAGCCAGACAACACTCCTTTCACCCAGAGGAGGATCCAGTCTCAAAAAAAACACAGAAAATGATACTAACTTCTTTTTTTTTTTTTTTTTTTAAACAGCCCCGACAGCGTTCACACAAAGCGTTGCTCACAGTTTACAGATGAATTCTAAAATGCCACCTCTGGAAATTTCTAGGGCGTGACTATGGCCAACAGCCCTTGAGTGCAAGATCTGCTGGTGGTCCCAAGAGATCTTGGCTTGCTCACAATTACTGGTGACAGGAATAATAAAGCCGCCATCGACGTGGTCATTCCTGTGTTTTGTATATGAACTCCAGCAGGTGATCAGTCACTATAGTACCGTGTTTTTTTCTCCGGAGCAAAGGTTTTAGCAGCAAGCGAGCAGTACCAGATGAGCCCTGCGCATACTCAGCAGCTCCAGCTCCCGTTCGGATGCCCCAGTTTCCAAAAACTCTCGAGTTCCGCTACTCGATATATACTATCCCGTGTTAACGCGTAGACAGAATACGCAGTGAATCTGTTGTAGTTACTGGCAACGGGTAGGAACAGAAATTGGTTGACTCCAAAGCATGGCCGTGAAGCGTCCTGGGTCGCCTGCGTGACAGATCCTGCCATTTCTATCTTATTATTTACAGCCATGTGCTGAGCAGTTGCTATTTTTAGAAATGCGGTGTTTTTTTTTTTTTAAACCTTGAATAACATGGCAAGATCCATTCCTTAAAGAAATGCTCTCGAGCCCATTCGAATTATACTTTACACAGTGCTGATATTCTGATCTCTCTTGTATTGCAGCTTTAAAGTGCTATATTTTAGAATCCATTCGCTAGAAACAGTGGTGCTGCAGAAAGTATCGTGTCGGTACAGTTTGATGAAGGATAAAAGGACACGCATAGCCCAGCTCATACGCCTCGTCCCACCTAAGATTGAGAGGTGTTTCTATACTGTGGCTGGATCAAATTCTCTGTTTCCATCCTCTCTTTCATTTCGGTGATTCCTGGTATCTCGATCCTGATATTTCCAGCGACAGGATAGAAGGAAGAGCAGCTTTATTAAATATGAAAAAATAAATAAATGAAGTATTGACTGCATTTGTACCAGGTATAGCCTCTGGGTGAGATACTCAGTCCCACCTCTGAATTGCCACTTACATCTGGGGGGCAAAGTAATTATTGTCAAGTCCAAAAAAAAGCCCCCGACAACCTTTCTGGGTGCCAACGGCGTTTCCGTAGATGAGATATGTGTTTGATATCGGTCAGCCCTGCGTGGTCAGCAGTGGACGTGTGTGGGTGGGGTGGGTGGGTGGGAAGCGTGCTGGGGCTGCTGCCCGCGGTGGCCCCTCGGCGTGGGTCAGCTCAGTCTCCTGAAGGCTGCTGGTGGGACTCTGCCCGCTCAGCCCTCCAGTCCTGCCAAGAGACGCAGCTGTGCTTAACTTTGTGCCCCAGGTGATTCCACAGACATAGTCCATCTAGCTGAGAGACCTTAATTTTTGCAGGACTGGGGCTGTAGGCGGTGTTCAAATAAAGAAACCTGGTTCTTGGTGGGTCTGTTCCATGCGGTGAACTGCTAACTGGACAGATTGGGTCTTATTGGGGCGTTCTTCCAGGCTGCTGTCAATCAAATGCAGCCGTGTTTGACAAAATCTGCCCACCCTGTAATGTGTGGGGTGCGTTTGCTTTAGGCAACTGTTCTGAAGGTATCTTCTATGCTTCTTCAAAGGACTAACCCATTCCGTTCATATCTGTCGGGCAAACATCATTATATTTATTCCAGCCTTTCAAACGTGACAAATAAACGGCTTAGCTCCAAGCAGTAGAACTGGATATTGGTATCAAGAGCGTTGTCCACAGTGGAAACCCCAAAGTCTGTAACACCGTAAGCTCCTCCTCATGCAGTAACTCAGGTCTGCAGGCACCGTTGCGTCGGTGACGTACACGGGAGCAATGATGCTCTAACTATACAGCCGCTGATGCTATGCTAATACTGAATTAAAGGATGTCTCACAACTTCTTGAAAAGTTTCTCAAGGGTTTATAACTTGGCAGGAAATGCATCCTTCATAGCTAGACAGCTTTTTTGAAACTTTGCAATATATATATATGTTTTGTTGTTTCTTTTTTAGAAACAACGCTGTTCTTAAGATATGGGAGTGTTAAAAACCATCAGCAGTAAAAGCTGCTTTTTTTGCACGTTTTCAGAGCTAGCGTTCTAGACAAACAACGGTCAATGACACGCCTACCAAAACCTCTGCTTAGTCCACGTACGTGTGGTATAAAGAATGTGTATACCAAAATATGTATTTACACAGGGGGAACAATATGCCTTAAAGACTAAATATGCATTTACTTCTGAGACTGGGTCAGCCTAGTGCCCAGTCTGGAGGTAAATAATCCATATTTCATAGCCTGCCATGGGAGGTTTTGTTTCTTTGGAAAAAAATGAAAAAGAAAAAAAAAAAACAACCAACATTTCCTTTAAAAGAACCTTAAATAATTTTAAAATTCTTGCATAAACCAACAGGGGCCACACCCCCACACCCCTCTGGCCACGCCACAGAGTTCTGTGAAACAAGAAAACCATAACAGTAAAAAGTCTTAAAAAATCAGGAATTAAAAATTCTCCAATCAGCCTTAATATTGAGAGCAGATAAATAAGTATTGACGTGGCAGGGAGGACTTGGATTTCCGTTTGACCGACTCGAAGCACCGCAGGGCTGCTGCGAACGCGTGGGCTGGCGCTGGGTTCTGGTCCTGTTTGTCCTTCTCTGCTGAGCCTTGAGGGCAAGGGGGGGAATTTATTCTGCAACCTGTAACGTAACTGAGAACAGCCAGATCGAGGCAACGGCACCGGGGCCTCGGGATAATTTTCGAGGGATAAATCCTGCGCCGAAGCATTGGTAGGAGCGAGGGCAGGGGAGATTTTCACCTGGGTGCCTTCAGCACGTTCCTGTTTGTTCCCATCACTTTCTGGCCAAATCATGAATCGTCCAAAGGTTCCTTTGTATTAGAAAATTCCTTGTGTTAAAAAAAAAAAATGCAGAGATCAGCAGGTTTGCCAACTCCCATAAACTTAGTTTCCAGTCATCCATATTTCAGGGCATATTAAGCTTGGTAGGATGTAAATCTGCCTTCTAGGACAGGGCTGGAGGTACACGGGGGGGCTGCTGGGTGATGGATAAGGGTCCTCAGCTGCTCTGCATCACCTCCCTGCTGATGTCTCCCTAACTCCTGCCTCCCGGGTTGATCCCTGAGGGTTTGCTTTAACGTCTGCCCATCCCGGTGACTGGAGAAAAAGCAGGAGGCACCTCCCTTGTTCCCGCTCCGCACATCCCCGGGCAGAGCAGAGGACTTGGGTCGCCCACGCCATGAACTCTGAACCCTTCTGCAAACAGCAGTGAAAAAATAGCTCAGCTAAAAGTCATTTTCCTTGCGGTCCTGCTCATTGCCTCAGCGCCGGGGCAGCAGGTGAAGCTTAGCCCCCGTTAGCAGAATAAATCCCATTTGTGCAGCCAGCTGGTGCTGGGAGTGCTGCTCCGGCCACCGCAGCCGCAGGATTTCCCCCTCTTCCCTGCCAAATATTCCTCCACTGCCCTATTCCTTTTTTATGCTGCCAGATAAAAAAAAAATGACTGTAACAATGCTGTATGTTACATTTGGTACCCAGAGGGCGAAACCTGTCCCCTCCTAATGCGCATCCAGCCTTCCCTTTATTATTTTTCCTCCAAACCCAGAACGCAGCGTGCACATTACACGATGCGATTTATGTGCAGTAACATCAGCTCTCCCACTTACCAAAACCACGATAGCCATAAGCGCAGAACTCCCATCGACCTCAACGGCAGCGGCATAAACATGAACCACAAGTGAGAATAGACCTTAAAAAGATGCCACTGAGCAGCAGCAGCCTCAGTTTCTGGTAGGTGTCTAACGGCGAGATGCCAGGGCCACGTCTTCGGTCCCCAAGCCTTATTATTTTTTTGGTTTTTCGGTTTTTTTTTAATATGAAAACAGACTTTCCTTTTCTGCGGGCTGGTTAATTTAGGCTGGGAGGTGCAGCCACGTAGATGCGCTTAACATTTTTGACGCGTCACTTGAGGTAGAGATCCCACACTGGGGAGGAGAGGAGAGGAGAAGGCTCCTGGGGAGCCGGCCGAGCTGCTCCCACCTCGCGCTAATGAGACAGCTTCTTGCAGGAGTTTCAGCTCTGCAGGAGCTGCAGGAGGTAGCGCGGTTCATTAGGCTACGAAAGCTTTAAAATGTTGAAGGAACTGGTTTTCCTCTCTCATTTAAGTGAATTGCTAAAAGCACTGGGTTGTTCTTCCACGGAACTTTGCATTCACTGTTTTCTTCATTAACCTTGACCTTTTTACATCTATTACAGTAAGGAAAAAAAAAAAAAAAAGATAACTTTGGAGTGAGCTGCTGCAAATTCACTCCCCTCAAGCCTTTAAAAGCAGGGAGCCGGGGGAGCCATGCAGCTCGTTTGCTGCTGCTTTCTGGGTAAAGAGGATTTAATGTTTGTTTGCCAAAAATTAAGCATCGTAAGTCCCTCTGAATCATTTCTAAATTGCTTTTAGCAAGCTGGCTGCACGTATCCTTCCTACCTATGTGTTTATCCATGTGCTTTAGCCGTCGGTGAGCAACAAGCCCCATGCAGGAATATGGGAATTCCATCCATCCCCGCTCCTCCAGGTATCCCTGGAAAAATGAGTAGCGTCCTGCTCTGCCTCTTGTGCATTTTCCAGTCTCATCAGGGTTTTTTCTCATATTAATTTAATTGCAAGGCTGCCAGATGATGCTGTTAGGGCTGTGCTGCCTAAGAGGGAGGAGATGCTCAGCTCTCGGTCTCAGGCGCCACTATCAGCAGGGAGCTGCTCTCCCCGGGCACCAGCACACACTTGGCACCATCTCCCCAGCAGGGACTGGTCCAGTGCTGGCCCTTCCTCTTGATCCCCGTCTCTTGGTCCCCTCATTTGGTCCCCATCTTTTGGTGTCGATCTCTTGGTCCCCTTCTCTTGGTCCTCATCCCCTGGTCCACACCTCTTGGTGCCTGTCTCTTGGTCCCTATCTTTTGGTCTCCACCTCTTGGTCCCCATCTCCTGGTCCCCTTCTCTTAGTCCCTGTCTCTTGGTCCCCTTCTCTTAGTCCCTGTCTCTTGGTCCCCTTCTCTTAGGCCCTGTCTCTTGGTCCCCTTCCCTCCCCAGCCACAGGGAAGGGGAAGGCAGGAGAGAGGGATGAGGAGGTTGCAGCTCTCCAACTGAGCTCCTAACCTGTAAGATGGACCATAAAAAAAAAGCGTCAGTCGAACAGTCGGCCAAAACAACAAAGATGGGGTTTTACACCTTGTGCGCTGAGGTCGGAGCTCCCGTCTTCTTCTCTAGCAGGGCTCTGAGTTCAACTTAAACAAACCTGAAAGCTCTGTGATGTTTTTCCAACCCGGCACAACCTTCCTCCCCAAGCCAGACATAGAAGCGCTGCTGTCCTCGAGCGTGGGGTGCAGTGGTAGAGACCTTCCATACAGCCATAGCTTGATATAGACACATCAGAGCAGAACCGTCTGAATGTCGCTTTGACTCCCCTGCTGATGAGACATGGAGCGGAAAAGATACCTGATTTTTTACAGTATATTCATTTTTGCCATGGGAGTTCCGCTAAGTGTCGCGATCTTTGTTTCGGTGCCTTAAGCACCTTTTCGCAAAAGGCCACAATGTAAGAGAGTACATTTAAAAAATTAATTTCCCGAAGTTAATCACCCATAGTAACTTGGCTCCCCGGCACAGCCGCTCCCATGTCAGGTGTGGCCCCGGCTCCTCGGGAAGCAGCGCCAGTCAAGAGGCACTGATGAGTGTTCCTCCGTGGAATTTCTCTCCAGAAGGCTTCAGATAAGACACTTTGTTCTTCTGAAAAAATTCAGCTAAGGGCTTTGACCTTCTGTTTCAATACAGAATGAGCACTCCGGTAAAGGTTAATGAACAGAAGAAGGGAGTACAGGATTTTTTGACCGAAATACTTCTGAAAAAAGTTTAAAGACACGCAGGTCTCTGGGCAGGTCTGCTGCTGTGGAGGATCTGCTCCCTGGCCAAGGTGGAGGAGGAGGAGTAAGGGAAGGAAGAGGCAGTGGGGGTGGAGGTGGAGGAGGAGGAGGGTCTGTTGGTGCTTGGTGTGCATAGACAGACCAGTGATGAGACACTCGGCTCAACTGGCCCCGAGGCTGAGAGATTGAAACTGTTTTTCCCCTTTGGCAGGGCTTGTTCTGACTTTCTTGACATAGGATGGAAAAGGATAGTGTTTTGCTGTGGGTCTGGCATATGGCTGGCTTGGCTTGGTCCTTGGCTGAGACCTCTTGGCTTGGTCCTTGGCTGAGAACTCTTGGCTTGGTCCTTGGCTGAGACCTCTTGGCTTGGTCCTCGGCTGAGACCCCATAAGGAGAACACAGGAGCTTGCTCTGGCTGTTTAAAGTGTGTTCCTTTTTCTGACAAACTATGATCTTGAAATACAATTTTTTTCGTTGCTTCCTCATCAAGCTGATGCTTGTGAGAAGTAGTTATTGTACCACGTGATGAAATGGGCAGCAATTACCGTTGGGCTTTTCATCTACGACCAGCCCCTTTGGCATGGATCTCCTTCATGAGTGCTGACAACCAGGGATTTGTCCAATTTGGGCAAAAAACAAGCCAACACCCCCCCCACACCCCCACCCCGAGGCTTTCTCAATTTCTAGTTCCTCTCCCACCCCAAAATCATTGCTGCAAAGGGCAAATAGTAATAGTAAATACTTAAATGGAGTCTTAAAATGAATTGCGGGAATTAGGCCTATTATAATTTATTAATAACTTTAAATTGTTGTGTTCGTGGCTTCCGCCGTTAAAGGCGATATTTAATGCTCGCGCTCTTAGCAAAACCTGGGAATTGTGAGTAGTGCTTTAATAATGCAATAAATTAAAAATATTCCGGAAGGAAATCCCTTCGCACCTTCCACAGATGCAGAAAGGCCCAAACACATCCCTCCAGTTTGCAGTGCAGGTATGAATCCGTCCCAGGCCTTTGGAAGGGGCAATAAGGGTAAAATAAGTATAGGGCCAACAAAAAAAAAAGCTCACAGAGCAGTTTGTATTTGTTAAATGCAGAGAGACCGCGCCTAAACACAAGAGCCAAAGCTCCTGGAGGTGGAGAGCCAAATCTGTGTGTGATTCTTCTTCTGCTATTCCAAATATTGTTATTGAAATAATTCCCAGCTCAAATTCCAGTGCAGCTATCACACTCAGTGTAGGAGGCTTATAATGAACATACATATATATATATATATTTGTTTATTTTATTATTATATTTTTTTAGAATGGTGGGGGTTGGAAGGTTCCTCTAGAGATCATCCCGTCCAACCCCCTGCTCCAGCAGCTCACCCAGAGCAGGGGGCCCAGGATCGTGTCCAGGAGCCTTTGGAATCTCTCCAGAGAAGGAGACTCCACAACCTCTCTGGGCAGCCTTGGCCAGGCTCCCACACCCTCATACCAAACAAGTTTCTCCTCCTTGCTCAGGTGGAAAAGGTGTCCCTCAGATTGATGGGCTGAAGCCCAGGGGCTGCCCCTTCTGCCAGCGCAGGGCTCTGCAGCAGCACCGTGTCCTTGCGAGCAGATCTTGTCTTATCACCCACCTTCTCACCGAGGAGGGGCTGACTGCTTGCCAAGACGTAGCACCCAACTCTAAGTCAATAATAGATGCAAATGCACTTAGCAGAGCACTCCCGCAGATGTTCTTAATTAAACCAACCTAACCCGAGCCCACATAAAGTCGGAACCCCAAACCATGCCTTCCCGCTCTCATCTGCTCTGAGTCACGGCTGCAGAACGCCACAGGAATATTATTTTTATAAAAGTGAAGCATTTGCTAAATCAGCCACCTGTTAAATAAACACTCCCACTCTCCAAATATTGCTATTTTGTTTTCTAGACTATGCACAATCTGGATTTATTTTTGATGAAAAAAAACCAAAAAAGATAATCGCTGAAGTAAAAAAAAAAAAAAAGAAGAAGCCAAAAAACCCTGAGTATTTTGACTATTTGAAACTATCCATCTTGTGTGCACATCTGCTCCTTTGCAAGCTGGCAGAGCTCTTACATTAAAAGAGATTCATCGTTACTTATTCAGCCGGGAGCTAATGAATTTCCATCATCAGACCTCGGCACTCTTCGCTTTCTTAACTTCTTCAAGCCTTGAATCAGTCCTTAGTCACCTGCCTTCACTTTCTCTCAGGTGCATCTCCTCGTAGGGATGAATCCCAATCCAGGATTGTTCTAGCAAAGCTGATGCAGGAGGAAGGACTGAGTTCTCCTCAAGGTTCATTGCACAATGACTCTTCCCATACTTGAGAAGCCAAGTTCACCATTATTCCACCTCAAACCTGTCTGTAGGAGAACACCCTGCTGCACCCACTTAATGCGCTCCAGGTAGTCTTTAGGACCCCCTTTTCTCCACCCACCACAGCCCCTGGAAGACACAGGATTAGTTCTACAGGATGGACATCCCCTCAGAAAAAGCCACACACACACACAAAGGAATAGAATTGGAATGGAAGAGAAGAGAATTAGAATAAAATAGAATAGAAATTTCAGTTGGAAAGGACCTACAACCATCATCTAGTCCATCTGCAAGAAGATGTTAAATAGCCAACACCCAACACTGCCATTTGTCTATGGCCTCTTTTCTCCATTGTAATGACAAAGCTGGGTCATATCTCTGAGCCCTCCCTGCAGCCCCCAGGTACAGCTCTGCAAGAGCCAGCAAGAAGCCAAGGTCATGGTGCGGCAGCTCCTGGCCCTGTGTTGCTGCCTTATCCCAGCAGGTCTCTTGCTGCATCTCCATGGGCCCTGTGAGAAACCAGAGCACTGAAATTATTCAGGTTAATCATAGAATCATTTTGGTTGGAAGAGACCTTTAAGATCATCAGGTCCAACCGTTCCCCAGCACTGCCAGGGCACCACTAACCCAGGTCCCTCAGCACCACATCTCCACGGCTTGGAAACCCCTCCAGGGAAGAGCCCAATATTAAATAGATGCAGAGAGGGAACAATTTGATGCCAGACCTCAGGGGTCTCTTTAGACCATGAAGCTAAAAGGTTGAAGTGATGAAGTGAAGGGCACAAGAACAGGTGTAACCGAGGATGCTCTGAGACAGGGCGAGTGGTGAAGCTCTTGAGCTGGCTTCGGGGCTCATGCCAGCTTGTCCTGTGCTGCAGCTCATGCAGCATCAGTGAGTTAGTTAATGTTTGGAGTTTACTTTTGCTCAGAAACTGTAGGACTCAGAGTCTGCAAAGCTGAAGCTGAACAACAATGTTCTCTAGGTGATTTGCTGCGTCCTTCTGCTCTCCCAGACGAGTACGTTTACGCAGGGAAGTGGCGCTTTGAAGATCCTCATGCCCCGGTACCCATGCTGGCATGAACGTTAGTGCTGTGGACCTTTACCTGACAGCTAGAGTGCAAATTTCTATGTGTGTCATAGAGTTGGGGCTGAAATAGGGCCCCACGAGACTCCTGCCATGTGCTTCTCCAGGCTTCATCAGTATATGTGCGGGCCACAGAGAATGCTTGAAATCTATTGCCAACACTGAGGACCAGTCACAAGCAGGGGATCATCTGAGTGCATTAAATGTGGCCATAAAGATGCGCCGACGTTGGGGCTTCATCTGAAATTGCAGGCACAGAACCGGACAAAACCGCTGTTCAAAATCAGCCCCATTATGCCCCGTTCTCGTGCCTTTGCGATAATCATTTTGCACGCTGCTATTTTACATCTTCTTAGGTATTTTCCTGCTCTCTGACACTCAACACCTGGCTCCATCAGCTTTAGTTGGTATTTTTCCCGTTCCTTCTGTATAAAGCAGCAGCAAAATCCTCCATGCAAGCCTCATACTCTGAGAATCTTTTCCTTTTTTTCCAAAAAAATTCAGTTCTCACCCCGCTACAGGCATGCCTGTATCTTTTAGCCACTAAACCCCATCAGCTTGTGATTTTTTCCAAGTGCATCTTGACTCTATCGTAGAGTCTTAGAGAATCTGTATTAACTCGTTTCGCTTTACGTGCAGCTCACAAATTAATGGTGCCTGTTAATTAGGCAGCTAATCCCCCCTCTCAAAAATAATTAAAAAAAAACCAAACCTTTAAAAAAATCATACTGCTTCTCGTTTGAATTCACTGTGCTGTAAAACACGCTAAAGACAATTTAATGACTGAGGGGCTTTAACTAGCGCTGACAAATGAACAGACGGCCCAAACCAGCCTGCTGCTCTGGAGACACTCTGGTCTTTGACCATCAGCAGAGAGGAAAGGAAAATATTTTGCCGCCTTACTACTACTTTAACAGTGCAAAAAGAACGTTTTTATTTGGCAACCTCGCAATGCCCAAATGTCCGTAGGAAAAAGGCGAGCGTTGCGTCCTTTTCAGACAGACCCTTTCTCCTCACCTTTCCGTCTCAACCTTTTCCACAAAGAAACCCAGGACTCGTTTCACCCAAAGAACAGACTTTAAACTTCTATACTCGTCATGAGTGGCATTAAATATTAAAGCCAGATATTAAAATTTCAAAGAACCTAAATTAAACCTGAGGTATTAAAAAATAAGTGTTCCTGAATATTTAATGGTTAAGATTTCATAATTAACTTTAGAAATCTCTCATATTAAGAAAATGAGGAGCTACGTAAAAAAAATGTGACCATCACAGTGACCTTCTAGAGGGTTGCAGCAGATGCTCTCTGTCCACAGAAAGACTTTGTTTTCTTTGGCCCCATTCTCCATTTTCACCCCAGAGAAGGGAGGACCCAACCCAGCAGATGGGGCTGGTGGGGGGTGCTGCAGCCCCAGGATGGTGCCCATGGTGCCATCCCCCTCCCGCCACCCTCCACCACCAGCTCGGGCTGAGGGCAAGCATCAGCATGGTCTGGGTGGCTGCCTTGCTGGCGCCAGAGGACCACGCTGTGTCTGCTCAGCCACATGCCACTGGCAACTGTGGTCCTCTTGAGTGAAATTGATTCCTCTTCTTTCTTCCTCAACTGTTTGAAGGAGTTTCCTGGGCTCCGTGACAACTTTGTGGCTTCCTGTGGAAGCCTTGCCAGCCCTTCATTGTTCTCCAAGCAGTGACACCACCGCAGCATCACAACTGTCCTGTCTATCATGCAGAACCAAAAGAGCTTGGCCTAACTAGCACCAACCTGAGGTTTAAGAATTGTGATGAGATGTTACTTACAGTTCTTTTAACTTTGAATGTACTATGAAAGACACATGGATTTACTAGGGAGGAGAAGCAAACCAGACCAGAACTAGAGTGAGGTCATATGCCCCTGTGAGCAGGTTTTCCTCCATTATTCATAAGGGCAGGCTGGCTTCCGAGGAGCAGTTACAGGTGGCTCTCCCATTAATGTCCTCCAGAGGTCTTCCGGCTGGACTGCTCTCAGTTTTCCACCATCATAAAATTGTTTACAACCTACCTGTGCACTAATAATTATAACATCTGCTCCTGTGTGCATGAAAAGATTTGGGAGAGGTCCACACCAGCACAGGATCTGGCCCAATATTTCTGTGTAATCGGGGGGGGGGGTTGGGGGGGGGAAGTAATAAAAAGCCCAAGAGATAATAAAGCAGTTCAAATGAGGATGTCTGAGCTTGGAAAATTGTTCTGTACTGAAATAGTCAGAGATGATGTAGAAAAATAGCAATTAAGAGAGAAAAGAGGTCCTCTTGATTCAGCTCTAACATCAGTGCAGCAGCAGCAGCCTGCCTGTCCTCCACAAGCATCCTCTTTTCTCTGACCAGTCATCACCCTCTTCCTCTCCCCTCCCCAGAAGAGCTCCCCACACCCTCTTCCTTGGTCAGCACGCTGAGCTGTGGAGAGGAACAACCACATGAAGCCCCATCCTCAGGCTCCGCAATGAGCAGAAGCACCCCAGGGCAGCAGGGATGGTGTCCACACAGTGGCCCATCACTACGCTGTCCCTCAGTGGTGTTCTCCCACCCGTGGAAAGGGCAGGTCCTGCACCTCTCAGCTGCAGGGACCACTACTTCATGGTTCTCATCCCAGCCAGGTGGGGTGAGGGATGCTTAGAGTGCACAAAATGCATTGGTGGTGGGGATGGTGGTGATGGTGATGGTGATGGTGGGGACATAGCCAGAGCCAGTGGGGTGAGGAAGGTCTCTGTCTCTCCTGCTGAGCAAGGGCACCTCCTCCATGGGCTGTCTCTCCTAGATGGATTTCAGAACAGCACATTAATTAAACCAAGTCCCTAGTTAGCGAGGACCTGTGAGGGCTCCTTTGCACAGCCAAGCTCCATACCTGGGGCAGGACATCAGGGAATTTTGTCCTTCCTTCACCCGAGTTCTCAGGGCTATAGTTCTAATGCACTTCATAGAAATTTAAAGCATTATATAAGCATTAGAATTTGTTATTCCAATGACTCCCGCCCACATGCATTTTTATAAAAGGAAAATTGCTTTAAATCGAGGGTGTGCCATATTTGTAGCGCTCTCGGAGAATTTGAGAGCAGCAAATAAGACGAGCAATGTAGAGCAGAGCTTGTGCACAGGCAGAAGTCTCTAGGTCTATCAGAAGCTGGCAGCTGATGCTCTTCAAGATCCTGCTCCCCAGCTTGGGAGCACTGCGAGCTGCCTCTGCTCAGCCTCCATCTGCAGACAAGGGAGATCCTGCCACTGAAGCCTCTTGGATCTTCAGAAATCAAATAGAGACCAGTGTAAATAGAATATAAACCATTGGGTCATCACCTTCAATCACTGTGACGAGGTTCCCAGAGTAGAGTAGTGGTCTGCAGTAACGGGCAGAAGAAAACCAGCAGATTCAGTGCTACAGGCTGTAATTTAACAGTCACAATTGTCCAATCAAAGTAAACGTGCCTTTTTAAAGTCACTGAATTAATATGGTAAAAAAAGTCACCATCTTTGTCAATGGTGACACAAAATATCTGCCAGCTGCCCATGACTGGGACTTGAAGCCATCTCTGAAGGAAGTCACGGATTGAGCTGGAGCTCAGGGGATACTTCGGAGCATCCCAAGGCCACGGGGAGAGGTGAGAACCTCTGCCCACCCTTGTGCCACCTCTACCAGTGCCTTGAGGACATGGCTGCCATTCCAGTTACCACTCCTGGACCTTCTCTAGTATTAATTTTGTTCTTGTTAAATGTGTCGTGGCTTGCATGGAAAAGGCTTAGCCAAGCCAAGAGCAGTAAAGTGCAGTAAAGAAATTCTTCCTAATATCCAATATAAACCTCCCCTGGTGCAAGTTGAGCCCATTACCTCTCATCCTATCACTGGTTACTTGTGAGAAGACACCAACCCCACCCCTCTACAACCTCCTTTCAGGTAGTTGTAGAGAGCAATAAGGTCTCCCCTCAGCCTTCTCTTCTCCAGACTAAACAGTCCCAGGTCCCTCAGGTGTTCCTCATAAGACATGTACTCCAGACCTCTCACCAGCTTCATTGCCCTTCTCAACCCTTGGGTGATCAGCTGGCACAGAACATGCACTTGGCAGACGGCTAGAGATAAGACGGGGCAGAGCCCCACAGCCCCGCTTCTGCCGCGACTGGGACAACAGCCCAGGCAGATGGGCTCTGATGTTGAGCTTCTGGCTATCGAGCGATGGTATTCATTTCTCTTCCATTTTTATGGAACACCTTTTTTTATGTTGTCAAAATGACCAGCCAGCTAGAGATTAAAGAAATACCGATTATGAATTTAATACCGTGTAAAGCTTAATACATGCTTCAACCTGAGCCAGTTCAGATCACTTGGCTGTTTTTCATCTAAAAAGCAAGAATCACCCAGCAAGGCCCTCTGGTGATTTAATCATCCCTTGACTCCTGTGGAAAAAACAAACTCCTTCTCTTTTTTTTTTTTTTCTCTTTTTGTAAAGCCTCTTCTGTCCTTTGATCATTATCCATTCCTCCTCCTCCACAAAATCAATGGAGATCATTTTCACCGGGTAAATCTAATCTTCTCTGCATACCCCAACCCATGGGATGGGGCTGCAGCACTTCAAGAGCCTGGGCTCAGGCGACACAAGTTCACGAGATCTCTTACGGGTTGGATAAGCTGTTGTAGGAAACATGATCAGCTCTTTCCCTAGGCCTTCGTTCAGTCTGGATGATGTCTTTTACTTTGCATCCCCTGAAACAGAAGTTAAGCAAAACTTCTGCCTGGTGCTTTGAGGAGGTACTGTGGACCAGGCAGGGCTGTTTTCCTAATGGCACAATAAATGTTGATTAGATGGAGAAATTAGTTCAGGCACATACTTCAGAGCAGGTCCTGAGGATGGCCTTTCATGGTGCAAGGTGTCCTGGGGAGGTGTAGGTCTATCACTTGTTACCTTGGGTTCTTGGCACCCTTGAGGCTGAGCATTTTGGCGGAGTAGGGATATGAAAGCTTTCCTTGGTCACGGTTGTGTTCCCCTGAGATGGGGTCTCCTTCCCAGCTGTAGCATCCCATGTGCTGTGGGTGATGTCTTCTTGCTCCACCTGTAATGTTGAACAAGTGGCCCAGGTGCTACTGGCCAACGCCTGGGCAAAACCAGAGCAGAGCTCCTGAGCTCTGACCTGGGGAAGGGAGACTCCTCCTCTGCCTTCATTTGCTCTGTCTTCCGATTTCCTCAGCATCAGCTCCAGCACCTCCTGTACCTCCAAAATAAATCCATTTCACACATCTGCCCCTCACTCCCATGCCTTAAATCAGGGTCAGCTGGAGAAGCTGACAGTGGAGAACATGAACCAGCTCAAGCTGGGAGTTTTCAGAAGCAGAGCAGGTTCCCCATGAGCCAGGACCCCTTTGTGTCCTCTCACAAGCTGCCAGGTCAAGACCAGAGCAGGACTTGGCACCTTCCCAAGCTCCACAGCTTGCTTCTCCTCAGTCACACGGGAAATGCTGGCACTAAGGCCCCAACAGCACCTGCCAGAACACCTTTGCCCACCATGCCAACCTATTCTTTGTGGCTCTTCTTTGTTGTTTTTGGCAAAACTCAAGAGATTGTGGCAAAACCATCGAGATCAGAATTAGTAGCGAGACCTGCAAAGACCAGCTCAGACTCAGCCAGGGGAAAACATCACGTAGAAGCTTTTATTTCCCAACACCTCTTCAAAGACCTCAGAGGCCAGTTTCAAGCGCAGCCCCATAGCAAGTTCGCAACCCCCCCCAAGAGTCCCTGGCACAACCAACTGCAAAACAAGGTGCACACAAGCGTGAAACACATGGACCAGTCTGGGCAGACCTATACGTTTGTGTCATCCAGTCAATAATTTCAAGAGAAATTGATGCAGAGCACCAGAGAAAATCAAAGTTAACCAGGAACCTCTCAAGCTGGTGGTGAATTAAGTACGGAAAAGACCTCTAAGATCATCAAGTCCAGCTGTTGACCCAACACTACCATGACCAGTAGACCATGTCCTGAAGTGCCACATCTACCGTATTCTGCAATCTTCCAGACCATTCCCAGTTCTTCACCACTACCATTGCCACGGAGTCTTAGCTCCACTGTAATGACAAATGGTATGAACATCAACAGAAGAGTCAGTGCACAGCATGGCCCGTGGGACAGCAGTGATGAGGACACCCAACGTGCTAGTGACAATCATTCATCGCTCATGCAGGTCTGCACCGTGACAGCAATAAATCAGTCGCCTGATAAAAGGCAGCGGCACTAAAAAAATTATGTGATCTTTTGCCCTCCTGCTTCAGCTGAGGAAATGGCAGAGGCTGGAAGAAGCATCGTGCTCTCTCAGCCTCCACCTCCCTTTGCTGCCAAAGCCCTGGCTGGTGCTGCCTTCAGAGAGGGGCAGCGGCAGAGAAACACCTTGAAGGCATCAGGTTTATGCCACGTGTAACAGCCGGCTGAATATAATCCTTAATTTTCCTAAGATAGTTCCAAAACACCGAGTTTGTCATTTATTTGCAAGCCAAGCCCTTTGTTTGTGCCCTTTTCTCCTTCGCTCTCAGATGGTGGGCAACCGTGGCTTTATTTTGATAAAGTTCTTTCGCTAATATTCATCCATAATCACCAACAAAATAATATATGTAGGCGACTATAATGACAGTAAATGCTGTGTAGGAGGCATAATACATGCTTCATTGTCAATGCTTGCATGCTGAATTAAATACCCTATTCTGGTCAAATGCTAATACATTCCATGAGCAGTTTTCCATCAACAGATTTTTTAAATGCAGTGGGATAAAAAGGTGATATGAATAATATATTGAAATAATCCGACAGGCGCGAGTTTAAGAACCAGTGTTTTTCTGTAATGTCTTGCTTGATGTTGGCACCAAAATGATCTGCATTAAAAGAGTATTCAGGATAGTATCACCACAGTCCCGAGTCTGTGGTGTGGCCATCAGGAGCGTGAGGTGGCCTCCAAACTCATTTGTAAACAATCTGCTCTTTTTTGGACCAGACTTTGCTGCAGCTGGCTGCCGTGGTGGAGCCAGGGCTGTGTCACACATCACATGGACTTCTGATGAAAAATCAGGTGGGGCACAGAATGGGTAGGGTTTCGCTTTCTGCAGATCCGTAGCATCTAAAGCAGCTTAGAGCTGCCTCTTACTTGGCCTTCAAATCAGCTCAGCCTTGGTGCCTAACGGTGTCTGGTGTGGTTGGTGCTACACTGGTGGTCAGTGTTGGAGTATGGGACAAAAGCAGTGACTGCAAGAACATGGTTCATACAGCAAGCAACCACAGGAGCTGTAAAGACTTGGGATCTGAGCCTTTCACAGGCTCCAGCAGCGGCAGCGAGTGGCGTGCTGGAGAAAGGCTGCTGGCTTCAGTGGACATGGAGCTTCAGGGGACAAAGAGCATACAGTGCCTTCTGGCTGCAGCCTGGAGACATGCTCCTGCATGCCCGAGCAATACACTAGCCATGTGATGGTCCCCACAGATTATATGCAGCGGCCCAGTGCTTGGAAAACACCTCCCATGAAGGACAGCCCTTGTGTCAGAACCTGGGGGACAGAGCAGGGGAGCAGGTCCTGCTTCCTCAGCTGCACAAGAGAGCAAGGCATGTGCACTGGAGACTGGGCTTCCCTGAGCCTTCTGACATTCCTTGGGATGTGCTTCCCACCTTCCCGAGCCACAGGCCAACGTTTGAGAAGCAAGTGGGAAAGAAAAAAATGAAGGCAGTGTGCCAAACAACCCTGTGATGGTGTGCAAAGGCACAGGGACCCCTCTGTTGTAATTCTCTGGGCTGGCAAAGATGTACAATGCAGAGCATCATCTGAAGGAAGGGAGACATGGTTTGCCATGGAGCAGTGCTAGTGAAGACCCCACCAGATACGCTTCACACCTTTTTCTGTCAGCAGGAGCAACATGTGCCTCTCATCTGTCACCTCTCTGCTGGGCACCACTCGCTTCAGCACTCTGGGTGCGCTTCACTTCAGTCTGAGCAGGCTTTAGGCACCAGTGTTTAACAAGGGTTGAGGGAAAGGTTTAGCAAAGCCAAAGCTGAGACCCCCCTGCAGTGCTGGGGCAGCTCTGGAGGCCTCAGCACAGCAGAGACATGGACCTGCTGGAGCGGGGCCA
>JAVSBS010024382.1:20411-31266 GCA_033124195.1 Coracias cyanogaster
CTGGGTGAGCTGCTGGAGCAGGGGGTTGGATGAGATGATCTCCAGAGGTCCCTTCCAACCCCCACCATGCTGGGATTGTGTGTGATTCCGTTCCGGCTGGCAGGGAACTCGGCACTTTCCCTTGGGATATCCGAGCTCTGCAGGCTGGTGGCCGATTGTTGCCCCCCTGCCCTCTGCAGAGAGCACTTCGCAGCCATTGCTGCAAGGACTGGACCTGGTGAGGTACGTTCTGGGCACGCTGGACTCTACTTCACGTGCAACTTTCAACTCATGCTGCTCACTGCAGGTTAGGAAGCCCAAATATCAAACTGGTCCCGGTTCAGAGAGCCTGTCTGTACACAGGTTATCCAAACAGTGGGCGTTATCTCCACACTGCAAACACATACAGCACGGGAGGTTTTCCACAAAACTAACTACAGGAACTATGGAGCAAGTGCTCCCACACACCAGGTCCCCCTTGACACCCCCAGCTGTCCACATGCAGCCACCTCACTCCAGTCCATGCCTACAACTGTTCATGGGAGAACATCTCCGCCAGGTTGGCTCCCTTCAGTGGCCAGCGCTGTTCCCACCGTCCAGCCCCCATAACCACAGGGGCTGATTTAACGCTCTATACCCCTAACTAGAGACTTCAGGGGAAAAAAATAAATAAAAAAATCCTTCCTAGTTGCATGATCAGAGCTTCACAAGCCCCGCAAAACCTGGTCCTGTCTGACTGGGGACTGGGATGTGAACCTTATGCTCAGATGCCACGTTTGGGTCATCCTGGCCAGTGGCTGGCCTTCAGCTCGGGTCTCCTGTGATGCCCCACCATGAACATGAGCAGATTTCTTCCTGCAGGCAGCTCTTGATCAATTTAGACAAGTCTGCAGCAGGAGCGAATCAACAGATCACAACGGGGAACGGAGAATTCCGGGGAGCAGGAGGGTGTAAGCAGAGTGGAGAAAGCAGCCAGCGCTGATCGGCACCAGTTGAGTCCAGCAGCTCTCAGGAGCTGTTGGGAGGCTGGACTGGGAGATTCTGCAGGGATTGTGGGCAATGCAGGCACCCGCTGCTGGTCCTGGGGAGAAACCGCGGATCCGGCGCGTTTTCATCTGCCGCGATGGCTCCGTGACAGACAGGCCTCCGGGGAGACCAACCCAGTGACCAGCTCTTTAAAACAACAACGTAAGCACTTTATTTCCATTCAGCATGTTGTTTTAGTATCACAATGGAATGATGAGAAAACGTTTAAAAAAAAAAACAACCCCAAAAAGTCTCTAATCCCCACAAATAGCAGGGAAGTTTTCAAGGCAATTTAAAAACAAAAGGAGTGACAGAAGTGCCAGAACAGTCCCAACATCAGGAGACTCGTCCTCGGAGATCTGGGCAGGGGCAGGAAGGTGGAATGAAATGAAGGTACGAATGTCTGAAGTAGTCTTTGGCGCTTCTGCCTCACGTTCGGTACGTACATGATCTCTCAAGACAACTCCACAGAAATCTCTGGATGCAACAAAGTGCTACGTTAGCAGAACACAACCCCAGCGAGAGGACCTCCCGTCCCGTCGAGGTGCCCTGTGGTTGGGCGTTAAGACACATCCTGCAGCTGGAGCTGACGCCAGCCGGGGACCTTTGGGTTGGGAGAGGATTTTTAAAAAAAGAAAAAAAAGGAAGCATGGTGCGTGAATCCAAGAAGATGGGCCCGTGCGCAAGACATGGCGTCCTGCAGTACTGACAGAACCGGGGAGGAGAGGAGGTGGCGGCCAAACGAAACACGGATCCGTTCCCTACAGTGATCAAAACACGAGTCCAGTGCAGTAACTATAGTTTCACAGTTCCAGGGGGCAAACTGTCGTTGCAGAGTCTGTAGTAACGCAGGTCATTCACCAGCCTGTGCACGTTCTGGGTAAATGATGGCAGATCCTGGAAAAGATCAAACACCACGCGTTGTACTGCAAACAGAACGACACCCACAAGTGCCGCCCTGCAGCGGAGAACCGAGGGGAGCCGAGTGGGCTGAACACCCACGGGTGTTTTCATGCATGGAAACAACAGGGGCCCTTCCTCTGCAGTCATAGAATAATCACAGAATGGTTTGGGTTGGAAGGGACCTCAAAGATCATCTTGTTCCAACCCCCTGCCATGGGCAGGGACACCTCCCACTAGACCAGGTTGCTCAAGGCCCCGTCCAACCTGGCCCAGGAAAGGCAAGTTCTGTAGCCCATGCGTGGGGAGCAGAGTCAGCTTCAGAGCTGCCCTGACTAGAGGGCTCTGGGCTCTCTTCACAGCACCAGTTCCTTGACCTGTGCTCGGGCACAACACTGACGGTCATGACATGGCCACCTGCACTGGTAACTGCTTACCACGTGCTGGTCAAGGCTCCCGGGTGCCATAGACCCCATAACAAGGGCTAATTTTCCTGAAGAACAACTGCTTTTGAGAGTCCAGTGACTCTCTCAAGGCTCCTTTCCCACCCTCACCCTTGGTCTCAAACGCCCATCATCTCCCACAGGAGAGGAAGCACTCAATGGAAATGCAACCTTCAGCTGATGGAAGCTACAACCTGCTGCACTGCCTTGATGTTCCTCAGGGAGGTTACAGATCCCCCCCCCATTTCCTTCACACACATATGAGGGGTTTGAAAGACTTGAGAGCTACTGCAGCTACTCTGCTGTTGTCTTCACTGCAACCCTCAAACATCTGGCCAGCAGCTGGAGTAAGATTCTGGCAAGGAACTGAGTGTTCGACTCTTAGAACATGTCAGTCTATTCCTATGAAAACTTCCTCCAGGAAAAATATTCCCCAACTTCCACAGCATTCAGCAGTCTGAGAAACAGAATCATAGAATAATTTGGGTTGGAAGAGACCTTTAAGATCATTGAGTCTAATCATTAACCCAGCACTGCCAGGTCACCACTAACCCCTGGCCCTCAGCACCACATCTCCACGGCTTGGAAACCCCTCCAGGGATGGGGACTCCACCACTGCCCTGGGCAGCCTGGGTAACACTTTTAGGGAAGAAATTGTTCCTCATGTCCAACCTCAACCTCCTCTGGTGCAACATGAGGCCGTTTCTTCTTGTCCTATCACTTATTCCTTAGAAGAAAAGCCCAACCCCAACTGGCTCCAACCTTCTTTCAGGGAGCTGTCAAGAGCCAGAAGGTCTCCTCTGAGCCTCCTTTGCTCCAGGCTCAACACCTCAGCTGCTCCTCACCACACTTGTGCTCTAGACCCTTCCCCAGCTTCATTGCCCTTCTCTGGACACTGTCCAGCCCATCAATGTCCTTCTTAGAGTGAGGGGCCCAAAACTGACGCCAGGATTCAACTCTGCATCACCTTCCAGCCCACGGCATCATTCCATGAGAACTGGGCACCCACACGGCCTCCACGCCAACGTGCCCAGAAGAAATCCAGTGCCATGACTCGTCACTACACGCGTGCCAGCCCCATGTCCCACCACGCTCTCAGCGCTCATGCCAAGGGGGTCTGGCACTGCAGCACTGCCTGTACCCCCCACCCCAGCTCTGCCCGGGGGCTCATGGCACCAGCCCACAGATCCCACAGGAACCCCAAAGCTGCCCTCTGGCTTCCAGCTTGGTGCAGGGCAAGCGTCTGAGGCCCGGGAACCTTCAAAGCACCTTGATTTTTATTGTCTGACACTGCAGCATACTTTTCTCCATCTTCTCCAGGGTCTTCCCTTCCTTTCTGCATTTTCTCCCCTCCTATCTTTCCTTTTAAAAATTCCTTTAGAAAACCAGACAAGACGTGGACGCCATGAAGGGGAGGCTCCGGCCCTGCAGCCCGTTCCTTCTCAAGGGGGATCTGAACCAGCTTTCTGCTTCTACTTGCTGCAAACCACCAAGCCAGGTCAGGAGGCCAGACTCGTTTGCACAGAAGTTCCACAGTGAGATCAATAAGGCGCTATTTTTACCCGTTTCTGTGAAAACACCTTAATGCTTTGACAACAAAAGAGCCCCCAGGAAGCAGTGACTGCTCCTTTCTTCAGCACCTCCACCCACGCCAGGGTCCCACCATGACAGGGTCAGAGCTGGGCTGGCCACGGCGGGGGTTCCTCAGTGACCACTGCCATCTGCACACCCATCCCTAGCAGACACCAACACGGATGGCATTCATTTCTGAGTCTTTGCTGACAGTCTTTGCTCGAGCCAGTCATCTCGAAAGCCACTACCAGATTGGTATTAAGTGGCCTGGCCGTGGATACCTCATGCACATCACCGAGGTGTTGAGAACCACAACTGAAGATGGTGACTGGGGTAACGGTTTTAAACTGAAAGAAGGTAGATTTAGACTAGATATTAGGAAGAAATTATTTCCTGTGAGGGTGGTGAGACACTGGCCCAGGTTGCCCAGGGAAGCTGTGGATGCTCCATCCCTGGAGGTGTTCAAGGCCAGGTTGGACAGGGCTTGGAGCAACCTGGCCTAGTGGAGGTGTCCCTGCCATGGCAGGAGACTTGGAACTAGGTGATCTTTGAGGTCCCTTCCAGCCCAAGCCATGATTCAATGATGGGCAGGTTTGCTGATTATCATCGGTGTCTTCCATGCAGCAGCTCACCCAAGCTTTCACAGCTTGATTACAAGCATCATTTAGCTGACAGGATGCCCACTACATTTTTATATGCTGAAAATAGATACATAAAATATGACAAAGTAAGACTTTTATTGGTAATATACTTTTAGGGCAGAACATAAAACATCCATTAGAAATCCTGTTAACAGCATTGGTCATTATGACACAAGGGAAACAGCTTTCCTAGGGATTTTATTTCTTCTTTTTTTTATTCTTAATGTCTACTACTCTTTCATTTTGTGTCTATTTTGCATTGCACCCAGGCAGCGGAGTGTTGCTGTATCTGTTAAACTTATCTGCATAAGGGGTTAAGATATGAAGCCCATATTGAAAACCTAATCTCGCTGTTGGCCTCTAGAAGCTTAGAAAAGCTTGAGAGATAAAACCCAATCTTAGCTATCAAGCACCAGCTCTTGATTACACGGCTGGAAAAACAAGATCAAAGCAAGTTTAGGAGCAAAGTTGCTGAGCTGTTAATGTCTCTCTTTCAAAAATTAATACATCCAAGAGTCGAATGGACACAGGTTGCAAAGCTAAAGCCCATTTTAAGCCACACAAGTGGTCCATCTACAGCACATCATTTGCTTACCACGACAAGTCCTAATTTCTAATTAACTATCACCTCTATGATGACTTTGGTCTCCAGTCTAGCCCCACACCCTTGTGCTGAGCCCTTTTGATTGGATGTTAGGAAGAAGTTCTTTACTGAAAGAGTGGTCAGGCATTGAACAGGCTGCCCAGAGAGGTGGTGGAGTCCCCATCCCTGGAAGGGTTCAAAAAACAGGTAGATGTGGTGCTTCGAAACATGATCTAGGGGTCAGGGCGACGTTGGGATGAAGGTTGGACTAGACGATTCTGGAGGTCTTTCCCAACCTAAATGATTCTATGATGCATTTGACCTTTCGGCGGCATGAGTTTGCTGGTCCACAAAGTGGGATGAGCAAGCGCTGTGCATGATGTGCTGCTGTGAGATCTGGGCTCCTCACGCCAGGCACATAAAAAAAAAAAGAAAACTGGAAGAATTCAGTGTGGGAGTAGCTGGGGTCTGAGTCTTCTGTTTCTTCATGAGACCCCATTACATCAGGCTGCCTTGGAAAATCTGGGGGGGAGTGTCCGCTTTACAGAGAGTTGCTGAGTGAAAACAGGTGTCTTCTCATTTATTGCAACATCTTAAATGATAAAAAACCCCTTTTTTGCAAAAGAACAGTATTCTTTTCACTGCGGAATAAATTACCGAGGTGGAACCTCAATGTTATTTAGCACATACAAAACTCTTACAAAAGGAATATTTTAAATGGCACTTGCCAGGTTTGACACGCGTGACGTAAGAACTGATGACTCAGAACAACAAAATGCTCTTAGTAAAAAAAATACAAGATCTAAAAGGTTTCAGGCAAGTACAAACCCTTTTATCCTAAGACCAAAAGGGAGGAAGAGCCAACTTCTGCGAGCTTGCACGTGCAGTGGTAAGCCATATGGCAGAGGGGCTCTGGAACGCGTCATTGTGGTATTTTCTTAGGCGCTACGTAACGTACATAGTGCCTGGATTTTCCACAAGAAGGCAGATTTTTGCCTTTATCGTATCAGTGTTGACTTTCCCATAATAACTTTTGTCACTGAGCACGGTATGCGGCCTTGTGAGAAGGCCCTTTTCCCTGGCAGCACCGCCCTTTGATAGGACGAGGGGTAGCGGCTTTAAGCTGGAAGAGGGGACATTTAGATTGGAAATACGAAGAAAATTCTTTACCCTGCGGGTGGTGAGACACTGGCCCAGGTTGCCCAGGAAAGTTATAGATGCTCCATCCCTGGAGGTGTTCAAGGCCAGGTTGGACGGGGTCTAGTGGGAGGTGTCCCTGCCATGGCAGGGGGTTGGAACTAGATGATCTTGGAGGTCCCTTCCAACTCAAACTATTCTGTGATTCTATGGTACCTCTTCAGCGCTGCTCTCCTAGCCCTGCATGGGCCGAGGAGCTGGACACGAGGGATTTACAGCATGTGCCGCATCCCGCTGCGGCTTTGGCTTTGCGGTCACGTAGCTTCAGCACGTTACATGGATCAAACCATGCTGAGGTTAGTGTAACAGAAGGTGAAGGCTGGCCCAATGCACTTACTTATGAATATTCCCTAGGGCCTTCCTGGTAAATATTGGACTTCTCGTCTCATTTCCACTCTGCAGAAAGTAAGGTAGAACCATGGCATTAAAATATGTAGAAGAAGACAAGTCAGCCCACAGCTGGAGGTGTTTGCCTGTCATTCAGGGGCACAGCAGAGCAGACAAGTTAATACTAAGTAATTATAAAACATTTCCAACAGCTGGCCTTGCTGGGTGAAAGGCACTCGAGCAACCCTGAGCCAGCAAGCTTGTGCTGCGTGGTTGTGTCCTCAGACACCAGCCAGGAGCAGAAAAAACAGAAGGAAGTCCCAGAATCCCAGCGTGGTGGGTGTTGGAAGGGACCTCTGGAGACCAGTTCATCCAACCCACCCCTGCCCAAGCAAAGGTCACTGTATAAAAGTCATCATTTTTAATACGGTTGCCCAAACCACAGTTTAATTTAGGTTAAGTCAACTTATTCTGATTTTATCAGTGGCCAGGTGAAACAAAACTCAGGCATGGCAACCTACTTTTAAGGGAGTTCTGGACTGTGGACATTTAGCTGGGCTGTTGGCAGAGGTCAGCAAACTCGAGGACAACTCGAGTAGCATAGAAAGAAAAGCCAGCTCCTGCCCCTGTTTGTGCAGCTTTCTCTCAAGTAAACCGTTGCCTGAATCACGTAGTAAATGTAGGAATACTGCTGAGTGCAACTTGGAAGCGCCTCTGTAGAATGTGCAATTCACATAATTTCAGAGCCAGGTTTCACGTTGTGGTCGATACCCATCACACCTTTGTCTTCTGCCAATGAAATTCCTGCTTTGAGCCCAACGTCCAGCATCCGTCTCAAAAGATCAGAAATTGTATTTGTTTGTTCTCTAGCTTGCTTGTAGCTGGTAACAGCATAAGCCAAGTGAACCCGAGGAAATATAACTCATCCCAGCACACTGGTCGCCCTTGCGCAGCTGCAGAAATGCATTCCCGTGACTAGTGCGAGTCCAACCGCATCAAATTCTGCTCAAACGTCATCCGTCGGCAGCTGGGAGAGCACTTTCCCAAAGCTCCTCCAAGGGTTGATAGAGGGAGCCCAGCCTGCAGGCTCGGGCTGGAGCAGCACCGGGTCAGCGCGGTGCCTCCGAGCACCCGCTCCTGCTCCACCCATCCATCTCCAGCCTGGTGCGCTTACCGTGCAGGTCCTCGCTCCCCGTAGGGACCTTGTCCCACCACAGAGAAGACAAAGCCATCTTCACACGGTGAATGCACAAGTAAAGGGAGGGGGGGTGAATCACTTTTCCCCGCGCTCACGTTGTTTCTGCTAAGGATTGTATTTTATTCCGGGGGCAGGTTGCAGATTGTACATTGTGTTACGATTAGAAAGGGATACTTTTATATATATATATATATATATGACTCTTTTTTATTCATTTCTAAATAAACCATCTCAAGGTGACAGGATACAGTGAGGATTTTAGTTTTTAAAAAGTGGTTTACAGTAACTAAATTAAACGGATGCCTTATTTACGAGGGTTGAAGGATTTTTTTTTTTTTTTTGAAGGGAAACAATCCCCTACCCAAAGGTCCCTGGGGAAACCCTGGCAGGGGACGTTCTCCCCGGCGATGAGCTGAGGCAGGAAGGGTGTTTCTGTGTAAAGCTGGCCTGGCAGCAACCTGTGCAAGAAGAGAAGCTGATGTCTGAAAGGCGCCTTGAGATTCCAGGCTTGGGTTGGTGTTTCCTGGACCCTTGGCTCCTCCGAACCCTCGGCCACAGCCGTGCCGGGGGCTCGGCACCGGGAAGCGGCCGGTGGCTGTTGGGAGGGACCCAAGCCAGGAGAGACCATGACAAGAATGATGCTACAGTACATAGAGAATCTGTCTCTGCAATCGGGCAGATCTTCCTATTTGCAATTAAAGAATTAAAAAAACCCCACTAAAACACATGGAAAAAATTTCCTACAGCCACTCGGTAGCTCCCGTGTAACCTTACTGCTGTACAATGGGAAGGGAGAAAATCGCTTTTCCATAACTCCTTCGTTAGGTTAACAACAGAACTTCTCCCAGGATTAAAATATAGCGACATTTTCTTTTTCGATGTTTTTTTAATTAGTTTAACCTGAAGTGAAGAGAGTCCCTAATTCTTTCCAAATCTCAGCGAGAGCCTGCAGGGATGAGCGTATTTATTTCCCGCATCTGTTCTTCAAATTAAATCAGAAAATGATTATGAAAGAAGGGATCTTGGTAGTCCCCGGGGAAGCTCTTATGGAAACCTTACAGGAGAGCGATGCTCGCTGCCAGTCACCTCTCCGTTGCAGCACGGCTGGAGAATTATCCACGGAGCTTTTTTCCCCCCTCCTTTTAGATTGCACTGGGTGCACGGGCAACGTAAGGGTCGAAACCTGGCTCCGCGGAGGTCGATGGCGGGACTCCCGTTCATCTCGGCGGATCGAGGGTTCTGCTGAACTCAGTGGCAAGACTCCCACTCGTTCTGGCAGAGCGAGGGTTTCGATGCCGATGTTGCCCTTCACACAAAGCCCAACACCCCCTGCAAAGTTCCGTGTGGAGCTGGGATGGAATCCAAGCCCGAACCTCAAGCGATGTACAGCGTTTGATGATGCATGGCGTATTTTTAGTAGCACCAGACTCTGACATTTGAAGGCTGCAGCCTAGTAGGGTATCCCAGTGTTTCTCGCTTCTATGTAATATTTCGTATGGGTTTAGAGAAGATGGCCTCTGTCGTGCGTTGTTTGTGAGCTGTTTCTTAACCCCAGAGAGGTGTATGATGTAAAATACGTCAGTGAAAAGTGTATATTTTATGTGAGAGGAAAATACATTTTAATAAAGGTAAAGCTTTGTTAGCTGTAAAAATGGCCACTGTTCAAGTGTACAGTAACTTCTTACTAATGTATGAAAATCTGTGATATTTTTGATTTGATTGTATTTGTATTGCCCAAATAAAACATTTTGGCTGTATTGTTCCTAACTGTTAATTATTTTTTTTTTTTTAAGGGGGAAAGCGCATTTATTTCAGAATAACATACTTCATTCAGAAAATAAAAAAAAACCCAATTACCACATTTTCTGGACGGTGCCTGTAGGGAATTAGCTGGTTGCCCAGAGTGAAAGCCCATCATGTATCGTAACACGCAAAATGAATTTCTAGATGTTATTTTTCTGCACATTGCTCTTTAATGGTAAGAAATAAATAATTCTTTGGCACAGGCTGAAGAGAGCTACTGGTAGGTAAAGGCTGAGAGTCCTCAGAGGACTCGGTGAAGGGACCCCTGCAGAGGCAGAACTTGAGGTGAGATGCAGTATATATGGTGATGGTTTAAGCCACTGGGGCCTATTTCGCTTGCTTTTTTTTTTTCTTTAAGAGAAGATATAAATTACAAATATTCAACTACAAGTGCAGGCAGCACGCATAAGCTGTATCCAGTCCAAAAACCACGGAAATCTCTGTGCAAGGAAAAAAATCGAAAAAAAGGAGGTACCTTGATCTTACTAGCAAACATGAGAACTAAGCTCCTTTCAAAAATATAAACAAAAACCTGACGCATGTCTGCCGGGGTGCAAGGGTAACGCTGAGGTTTCATTTCCCTGCCAGTCTCCTTGCGAACTGGAGTAGGACAAGGGGAAGGGATGAAACGAGCTGCAGCAGTTAAATGCTCTGGTTGTGTGGTGGGATGCGTGGCTACACAACCCTTCCGAATTCTTCAGCATCCTTGAAAGAGCACCAGAAGAAAACAAGTTAACCTGAGGTTGCCTGGTTATCAGTAAATCATAAGGACAGCTCTGGGAGGCGGGGGGAGATCAAGGCAGGAGAGGCAATAGGCTAAGGATGAGGGACCCCATGAGAAAGCAGCTGCTTTCCACGTGAGACTGAGCTGATGACGTGTCCCCTCTGGAAACCTACCAAACAATGAAATGTGATCTTGTCACACAAAGACTGATTGTCTAACAGAGAGATCCTCTTTTTAGAGCACCAACTACAGCAAACATGTTCCTTAGGAAAGCCTGCCCAGACAGCATTTGTGCTTTAAACATTTCATGGAGTCACAGAATTGTTTTGGTTGGAAGAGATCTTTGAGTTCATCAAGACCAACCACTACCCCAGCACTGCCAGGGCACCACTAACCTATGGCCCTCAGCACCACATCTCCACGGCTTGGAAACCCCTCCAGGGATGGGGACTCCACCACTGC